>JARJEC010000582.1:0-26018 GCA_030264575.1 Tachinus sp. AB-2021 | reverse complement strand
CACACACACACACACACACACACACACACACATATATATATATATATATATATATATATATATATATATATTATACTTTCGCAATTAGAGAATTGATAAACTGAATAACTTTTCTTATTATTATTATTACATGTTTTTGCTTTAGAAAGGCAATCAATTTGGTAAAAATATTAATATGGATGTTGTTTTTGCCTATGGTTTGCTTTAAGCATGGAGTAGTGTGATCACAATGTCAAATTGGTCTGTATTTATTGTTTTTCTGTACAAAATGTTTTCTTTGCTTTATTTTTATAATACCAAATTATAACAACTTTTTATTGATTTTTGAATTGTTATCTCAATCTCGAATCTAAAATATTTAACTAGGCATGCTTGTTTCCTTTAGAATATTAGGTCGACTGTTTTTTGCACATGTGACTTAGATTCATATTTTAACACGCATTTGCGTGATTAAAACTGTCATTTTACTACGAAAGTAGAAAATTGCTATTTTTAGTACAAGCGAGTAAAATTATTTATTTAATCACAAGCCAAGAAGAGCCAGCCGAGTAAATCATTTTACTGATTTGTGTTAAACCTGTTTTTTTTACATTTGCAATTATAGAATTGATAAATTGAGTAATTGTTATAACAATTATTATTGCATATTTTTGTTTTAGAAAGGGAATGGATTTGCTAAATATATTAATATGGATCTTGCTTTTATGGCTATGGTAGCTTTAGGCATGGAGTGTATGACCACAATGTCAAATGTTTGTATTTAATGCTTTTCTGTGCAAAATATTCAAGCAAAATTGTTTCGTATATCTTCTTTACTTTATTTTCATTACACCAAATCCTAAAAACTTTATATTGATTTTCGTATTGCTCTCTCGATCTTGAATGTAAAACATCCAATTAGTTGGAGTCTTTTGTATACTATTTTCTCTTTCACAATCTATAATTTAAATATTTGTGCACAAGACTAATATATAACCAAGTGACATAATATGTCAACTATAAAATGTGTAACATGTACAACCAGAGTTGCTCTAAAGACCGCACATTGTATTCCTAATGAAACGTACAATGTGTCACTCGCCCACGACTCGTATGTCTGGGAGTTTAGTATGTATTTTTCCAGTATGATCCGTAAAGTCGGATTTCCATTTTGGGTCCAAATCGGTTTGTTCGCGATAAATCAATAAATTTATACACTTGTCGTTAAACCGCCCCAGTTGCAATGGCCTTTTCAAAAGAAGAACCTATGTTGTGTCGGTCTTTTGGCCACACATCAAATTTGGGAGTCGCTGAACCTTGAGTTGCTGAACCTTCACCCAATTTGATTGTTCAGATCGTACATACAAGGTATACAAGTAACAATTTTTTTTAATAAAATAATTATCAATGTTTTTATATTTTCAAATTCGCAAGCAAATTAATATTTAACATATGGAATTCCGTCATATTTTATTTATTTAAACAGTTTTTTACTTTACATTATTAATCTTATAAATTATTGACTACGATTTGCTTGCAAATCTTTGTCAAGTTTTATCTTATATAAATCGAATAAAACTTTATAATTATTAATTATTTAAATAAATAAAATAAAGAATATGCGTATAAAAAATAATTAATGAACATTATAAAATTGTATATAACTATAGTACAACCAACTTAGCGTGGCGTATGGGAGACGTTTTCGCTCAAGAAGAGAAAACGACGCATAACAAGAGAGAGGTTCAGACTGTGGCGTATGGGAGACGTTTTCGCGCAAGAAGAGAAAACGACGCATAACAAGAGAGAGGTTTAGACTATGCTCAGAGACAAAAGCAGCGCTGGTTTTGTCTCTGAGGATACTTTAGATTTTCCTCTTTGAGGATACTTTAGATTTCCCTCTAACTGGGTATGCACGGTAATTTCTACACCAGACTTGTTTATTTTAATTTGACACGGAATATGTGCTTTCAATGCGTTGACGGTCAAGTTGGCAATAATTGATATTCTTAACCAAGATATTGGCCAAGATTTTTGGTCAATATATGGAGCCAGCATAAACCCATTTTTAAGAGCACTATCCATCAGCTGATTTGTACTGATGTAAACATTGCTCAATTGGGCACACAACTAAATTTATAGATGTTGTGTACGCTTAACGTATAAAATGTATTAAAAAGTAAAAATACGTTTGGCAACATCGTTCAAACTGGTGCATGTCGTGTATTACGTTGAGTTGGGAACTGCTTTTCACAACTATTATTGTTATAACTTGAAGTGTTAGCAATGCTCTGATATTTTTATGAAATGAATAGCGGAGCGCGTATCTTGTGCTGTATTTTATTATATTTAAAGGAATTGTATTTGGGATGAAAATAAATAACAATATTTATTTAAAAAGTTAAATTTAATTCAAAATTTGAAAATATTATATTGTGATAATATGAAACAATATATGTATAAAATATTAATTGATTTTAATATAAAAATTTAATAACAGAAAACTAAGAAAATGTTGAGAAAAACCAGAAGTATTAGAAAATATGTACAAAAATGTTGAAACAGTTACAAAACTTGAAAGAATTGTCAAAAATATCACGAAAGCTATAATAAAATGTTGAAATATAATCACAAAATGTTTAAATATATGTAGAAAATGTAAAAAAAATCAATAAAAGTTATAAAAAATCAATAAGACATTGCAAAATATGTTATTAAAATAATTTTTTTCACAAATATAGAGTAATTTTAATAAACCATGAGAAAAATTAAGAGAAATGCACTAAAGATGAAGTAAATATAAAAAATATCAAGTAAATTTCAGTATATGGTAGGAAATCGTCACAAACTGTTGAAAAATGCCTAAACACTTTGCGGAAGAAGAAAAATAGCTTTGTAAAATGTTGTACAATGTGAATAAACAGTGGACTCGAACAAAACCGGAGCTAATTTATTTAAACCGCGAATCTGTACTGAATTATTGTATATTGAAAAACAAAAAAAACAAATTTTGAATCGGTTTGAACTGGTTTTAGCGGTATTGTGTTTTTCCTTTTTTTTCAGTTTTAATTCCTTTGAAGAAGGAATAGGGGAACTTTAGTAATGATCGTTCTGGTCGAAACATTTTCTTTTGGCTTAAACATCTTAAAATGACCCAAATCATCGAGAAATGCAAAAAAGTGGGGGTAAGAAAATAGTTTCTTAGTTCACTTTAGGTATCAATCCAAACATCTCGAAGTATGTGAAAATTTATCTTCTTACAGTATTTTGACAAACGGGTTTATCGGCAATTAGGCAAATCCAGCTTATTGAGAAATTATTGGTGAGTGTGCATGTGAGCATTAATGGTGGGTGAGATTGGATTATACTGCAGCCAATGAAATAAATATTTAAATTTTAAATAACTACTGTATAGAATCCCACAACGGACAACAAAACGATCTAAAGTATTAAATTAAATTATTTATTTTATGACTTATCAAATTGAAATTAAATGTTTAATATTTAGATTATTATTAATACCACACGTTTCTAGTTTTTCATACTATTTCTTGCGCATGGGCAAAGTGCCACAATGATTTTTTGGCATTTGTACTGTGCTCGCGCAACAATGCAGCGATGCCGTTGTCTTATTTGTCGCTATTTTAGCGAAAGAAACAAAATTATTCCCAAGAATAGCACCGCTTTTCAGCGGATTCATATTTTTTAAATTATTCCGTGCTTACGTTGTTATGGCTAATTAAATTACGTTGTTGAATATAAATGAAAGATTAATATTTTAATTTGACATAAGACCGCAGCGATAGTTTTTTATTTTTTGCTGTATTTTGGATATAACTAAGCATTTAGCAAGGCCTGTCTATGGGGTATTTAAAATTACAAAATGTATTAGCAGGCCAACTTTCTGTTTGTTTACTTGAAAGTTCTCTATCAACCCCGAACTGCAAAAATCCACCAAAATTTCCTTGTGTTTAAGTCACGAGATAAGGGCGATTTTTTAATACGGCTTGATTTTTCTTTTCTTTTTTTCTAAATGTATAGAAAAATATTTTAAATTATTTTTATATCAAACTTGTTTGCATAACTTTGCAAGAAAATGTGCTACATGTCAAGAAACGGCGGTTGTAGTGGTTTTTTTAAAATATATTCTATCTTTTTTTGTAATAGTTATGAAAAAAATCTTCAAACAAAAGTTGTAGTGCCTACAATTTTCTACAAGTTGTGTATGAAAAGAAATTTTGTGACGCAAAAACTACCCGACTCAGAAGGCGCCAAAGTCAACCTTGTTTTCAAAATATCTTAGAAACCACATAATTTATCTCTCAAAATTGAACAAATTTAAAATTCGATAATAATCAATACACTCGTTGAAATACTAATGAATATTTTTTATACAAAATAAGCTTAAATTTAACATTTACGCTATATACCTAAATAATATGGAAAATCACATAAGGAAATCATATAATAATACACGAGTTTCGGCCTGCTCAGGTCTCTATTGACATCATCGCAAAATTGAAAAAAGAGGAATGGATCCTCCATCTCATTCTAGCTGCGCGCATGGATTTACCTTATATTCTTAGTATCATTACGAAAATACAGTCAAGAACGTATAATTGGCAACTATGTATGCAACCCAATATACACTTTTTTCACATGTGATTTCAATATTTCAAATATGTGATTTGAATACATATTTTAACACTCATCATGCAAATCCTGACTAAAACCTGTTATTTTTCAATGAAAGTAGAAACGAACTTTCGCGACTGTAAAAGTGAAAAAATATTATTTTTTTTAGTGAAGTAGTTATTTTGTATTAAGTGTGCATAATGGTGATTTTTATGGCGCGTGAGAATTTTAAAAACTTTATAAACCCTAAAACTACATATTTGGTTTTTTTTTAATACATTTAGTATGCAAAGCAGATTTTCGAAACTAATAATTTTTTGTTTTGTTTCTTTATCTAATGTCTTTTCTGTTTCAAAACACGTTGATATCTATTTAAATTTGCATGAGAGTCCATCGCAATTTTGTGCTTTGTTTTTATATTTAAATTGAATAAAGGAAGTTAAGAGATTTTATGATGGCGACGGCCAAGCAACTGGTGGTCTACCTTGCCCAATTCAACGAATCCCTTGTATTAAAAAAATCCAAAAAGAAACGGACGAAATCGAGTCGGCACATCTTAGTGTAGAACCAATAACGGCATGTTTTTTAAGGAGATTATGCACATTATTTTGGAAAAGTTCAAGATATTTATTTTAATTGGCACTATCAACGGTTTGATTAATAAAAAAGATGTTTATCTTATCGACTATTTTTGTATTCTATACACAATTAAATGTTTAATGATTTAATAAAATAATAAAATTTTGTAAAAATGTTAAAAGTTTTCAGGAAAGTCGTGAAAAGTCAAATATATACAATTGGGTTCAATACAATATTTGCGTTTATATCGAAAATTATGAAAGAGATGTGATACGTGTGATAACATTATAATTGCAATTAATATATGTGGGACGAAAGTATTATCAATAGTCCACGTTTTATTACCTAGAGTGTTTTAGTATTATAATCATTTAATTTATTTTGAAACTTTTAAAGCGTATTGTTTCCATTTGTTTATTATAAACTTGTTAATTTTATTTTTCTTTTGTTGTAGGTGAGTTTCCTTCCTTCCATTGTATGTTTTAATCTGATTATTGTGGTAAGCGCAGATTTAATATTGTATAATACGTAGTTTCACTTTATAATTTTAACAATTGCTAATTTGTGTTTCTGACTTAATCGACTTTTTATGTTACCGCCATCCACAGTGATTTTGAAAAAAAAATTAGCTACCAACTACCTATTGAAGAGCTTAGGGGAAGAGGGTATTATGCCAGAATTAAAACAAATAGTTTAACACATAAATATTTAATAAAATCCATAAAAATAAGTATGTGGGCCTTATTTTTATGGATATCGGTCAATGTTTATATTCACTGTGCAAGAAATTCTGTCTTTTCCATCTAATTGTTTTGCACATTTCAACATCAAGAAGGCAACAAGCCACCCATAAGCCGCTGTAAGTTTGGCAGGTGTTAATGATTGATAATAAATTTTTGAACAACTAGATGCTATTGATGATTAATGAACATATTTGGATGTTTTTTGTTTAATTTAATAATATGGTAATATGAAACAAGCCACATTTTTTGCAAATTTTTGCCAAACTAGAAAGAAGTGGTTTAATACTCTTTTCCACTGAGCCCTTTAATTATTGTTACATTGCCATTTCGGCATTATTTAAGACAGTCTGCTTTGCAGGGATTTATAATAATTACTTGAGTAAAGGCTATTAAGATACAAATTCTGTATGTAAATCTGGAATTATATTGTATTTGAACCGGCTCTTGTAAGCAAAATAAATATCTACGCTATATTCATATCCACCGTCGAAGTAAACTATTATTTGCAATATAGAACATTGAAACCAGATGAGCCCACCACGTAATAGAAGCAAAATAACTCATTTAAGTGTAAAAGTTAAAGAAGTTATTTTAAAAGTCTATAAAGCAGAAATTCTAGATGATAATAGAAGCACTGTAGAGACCAGAGTTGGCAAAAAACACGTTTTATTTTAATTTAAACAAAAATATGATTTTTATTGTTTAAAACAGTTTTTTATGCTGTTTGTTTTATTCAATGTTTTCAATTATAAAAAACATAATGTATTTTAGTTTTAAACGTGTTTAAAACAATTTATTTAAATTTTTATTTTGGAAATATTATTTTTGTCATTTGAATGGGTTCTTTCCAAATTAAGAATCAGTTTAAGCGTGGTTTACACTGTTTCACTTTGGATGTACACTCAAACGGTTGGATGAACTGTTCACCCTACATTGAATAGAGTGCAAAGTGGATGTTCATCCCGGATGATCATCCGAAGGTGACAAGTGTAAATGGTATTTGGTTGCATTTTTTTCGGATTCATCCGCACTGTACACCCAAAGTGAACGATGAACAAGTTTGCTGCCTACCAACTTTTGATTTATCATTGTTTTTATAACATATTATGCAATATATTGCTTCAATTGTATTATTAGTAAAAAATTACAATTTTATAGTTAATTTATTTATTAATCAACTACCGAATTGAATTTATTCGCAAAGATGCTGAAGTAATTAAATATAATATTATTATTTTTTCTCTATAAAATGAATATTTTTTCATTAAGAAAATATAATCAACAAATCAGTTATTAGATATTGCAAATAAATGATGAAGTTTCTTTTCACATTTCATATTTCGGAAATTTTCTTAATCTTAATCCTATTAATTCTATTATGAGGGTTAAAATACTTGGAAAATATAAAAATAATAGCATATTTTCTCATTAGGAAGTGTACCCGATAATGATCATAGTTCAGATGTCCCAAAATAATAATGCTTATTACAACTATGGTTTAGTTATTTCTTATATAAATATTATATTTCCTTAATCTTAATCCTATTATATTATTAGAATTGAAATGATGTAATATAGCGACAGGGAATCCACCTTGTTGCATCCTTCTAATATAAACATAAAATTTTGCACTTTTCTAAGATAATTAAAAGTTTTACTTAGAAATTTATAATCAGCTTTTTTAAAAATCGTTCACAAATGTATAGCAATAGGTACTCTTTATACGGGATCAAATTCATTCAAAATTTTTGCGAATGAATTAATTTTGGTAGTTGATAATTTAATTAACAATATAATTATTACATTTTTAATAATAATACAAGTATATCAATATATTAAATAATATACGTATTATAAAAATGTAAACAAAAACAGAAAAAATAATCAAAACTTTGTTTTTTCAGCTGTATTTATTTGCAAACATATCATTCTAAAATAATCACATTGTTGATTGTCTACTTTCAATAAAAAGAAACTTGTAGTGTGTTGTGACGTGTCAAGTTGTAGAGCTTCCCCTAAATAACAATAAAAAGCTGTTATAATATGTAGTAATTATATTTTGTGAATGTAAGTTTTTTCAAAAATTCATTATAACGGCCATTTTAATTAAAATTTGATCAAGTGTTTTCTGTATTAATATATTGCTGGTTTTTTTGTTTTTGAAAATTGCATAATAAATAAAGAAGTTACAGTTCTGGTCGTCTTTTATAAACCGTATTATATTATATTATTATAAAATACAAAATATAAAAAAATGGAATTTTATTTATTATTAATATGAATAACTTTCACAAAATATATACCAAATAAATCAATTTTTGTTGTACGTATTATTATGTGTTGTATTACATGTATTATTATCATATTATTATTATTATTATTATTATATTAGTTCATCCGGGATACACATCTAAAGTGAATAAGTGTAAGTACTATTTAAATGCCATTTAGTGTTCACTTTCGATGACGATGAAACGAAATTCCATTTACATTTTTCACTTTTGATGGTTCATCCGGGATGAACATCAAAAGTGACAAATGTAAATGGGTCTAATAACACCGAAAAATCAGAAAAACTATCAACAGTAATTAAATCAGATACATTAGCTTATAGCTATAAATTATGTATAGTTAATTAATTTTTGTTGTTGCTGCATTTTTATGACATGATACTATCATGTCATAAAAATGCAGTATTTGTTTTCTGTTTGTTGAGTTTTAATCAATTGTGGCCATTGATCTCAATGTTCTTCAGCCGTGTTAGAGTAGATATGTGTGTTTCAAATTAAGGCTTGTTACTTTAGAAATTTGCTTTCAATAACTAGAATGTCATTTCTTGTTTCTCACTGGAAAATGATAGGAGTAGGCGGCTATGCGACCATCCAAGTTTTAACCATACCATACCACCGTTGCTTAAATTTTGCAATCATTCGCAATTGGTCGTGCTACTAATGATATGACGCTTCAATATATTTCTACAGTTTTATATTTTTTTGGTGTTAAATAGTTATTTACTATGCAAGGTGGAAAAGAAAATATTGCAGCTCGAGTATGAGAAATTACAATTGTACAAAACCTGCAATATTCTTTTTACCCTACATTGTACATAGTATTATACTTGCGTTAGTAAAAAATGTTGCAAAACTAAGGGAAACCGTCGCACAGTGGAGTATTTGTAGCAAAAAAAACCGGTCAAAATTATTTTATGTCTTTTTTTAGCAATATAATTTAATAAAATACAATATTTAATTATAAGAAGGTATATTTAATAAAAATAAATAAAAAAATTTGACAAAATACATTTTAAAAATAATTTTATATTATTAATAAACACTAAAATGTATTTTTGTCTTTTTATATGTATAATGATGTGTAATAACACTTTTAAATTATATTTTTATTAGTTCAAAACTATTTTTGTTTATTTTTTAACAAGTAATTATTTTTCTTTCTTAAATATAAGATACTTTAATTGTAATATTTTAAAATTTAATTTTTACTATTTCTTAAATTTTTAATATAAATTAATTTAAAACACAATAATAAAATGTTTGTTTAAAACTGTTTAAAACATGTGTTTTAATACTGTTTAAAACAAGTCTTATTGTTTTAAAACAGTTTAAAATATTTGATTTAAACATTTTGTTTTAAACATGCCAACCCCAACTATCATTGCGACCTGTTATGTTCCTGCTGTGCACGTGAACAACGCATGTATTTGTTTATTTTGACTCTACGGTTGTTTTGAATATAGTATATATATTTCTCATTAATCGTTAGCGTTTTTATTTCCGCACAAATTATGGTTAGGTACGGAATGCATTTAGGAAGTAAACAGCTTTCTGTCTGCAATAACCGGAAATGCATGCGATAATGCCACTTGCCAAAGAAGGATACACAATTTTGAGTTATTGTTGATGTTTGAAATAATCACATTATTCCTTTCCCAGTTGTATTATATTGTGGTAATTGTTATTTCATATTGATTTTGCCATCTTGATTTATCTGATGATATATTATTTGTTGCATTATGCATAGGCAATCTATCTTACAGGCTCTTAAATTCGACATAGTTTACAGTTTCGGTTTTGGCCAAAAATAGGCCGAAACTTTGGCTTGGCCAAAACTATTGTTTACTTAAAAAATACTTCTTGAAATGACTATTTGAGGTCATTACCTTTGAAACTTGATAAATGATCTAAAATATGGTTTTTATTGTTTTAAAAAATATTATTTTAAAAGGGATTTTTTTCAATCTCATTCTGTTATTAACTGATTCTAGTTTTTGGCAGTATTTTTTTGAATTTTAAATTCATTTAAAACGTCTTTTTGTTTCCAAACAATTTTGTTTGTAGTAAAAGGCGAGTTTTGCAAATTTTTCTTTCTCTTATTTGTTTGATTTTGTTTTAATAGACAACTAAAGACTGAAATGTTAATAAAAGTATTAGTATTACCGGTTACTTTCTAAATAATTTTGTACTTATTTACATTAGATTCTAAAAATGAAATGATTTCTAATAAATTGAAATTTTTTATAATTATTTAATCTAGTCGAATAGTTGTTACAAAACTAGGAAAACACTAAACATCTTTAGTGTTTTTGTCAATGTCTATTTAATTAAATATTAACTCAACTACAAAAGTTTTGGTTTCGGTTATGGTTTTGGCCGAAACTAGAAGAGGAACCGAATATTCGCTTACGGTTTTGGTTTCAGCTGAAAATCGAGTTTTGGTCGGCCATTGACGAATGCCGATGACATGATGATGGTTGTTGCAAGAGAAGCAAAAGAAAATAAAGAGATGCTCAGAAATGTAGATAAATATTGGCGCCAAATTTTCTTTAAAATTCTGCCCAACTTTAATAATATAACCGATGTTGTAACTTAAAAATTCACTCCCTCACTCCGTGCAACACGTTTGCACAATGTTGCCAGACATACACTAATTGTAATTGTAATATGGTAAAAAATATGGTTTTTACATGTAGTAGCTGGGTGGGCCTAAATATAATAGCAAATGTGTAGTTTTTGTCTCTCTGTGTGTATCTATGAAAGTCGTTGCGTGAATATAGATTACTCCTTTAATGTTAAATATTTTATTATCTAGGGAAATATACAGAGTGTCCCGCATTGAGTAGCATTACATATCTTTGATATAATAAAGATAGCAAGTCGGATAAATGGACAAACGTTCCGTAACAAAACAAACTACTGCATAATAGTGGCAAAAGTGTTGTTTTACACTTCAAATTATGCTCAGATACTTATGGCGAAACTGTCGTTAATAAAATAAAATATTATAATTTTTTAAATTTTTTCCGAAACTTCCTTAAATTTGTATGTCAGAAATAAATGGCAATGAAACATATATTAATCATAAGGATGGTTTCGACCTCTACTACGTGGTACTTCATTATAAAATAAAACATTTTTTTAAGTTTTTACCACAAAAATATTTATTGAAAATCAATATATTAACGACTTAAGTTTCAACTTGTGAACGTCATTATCAAGTGATAATGACCTTCACAAGTGAAGACTTCTGAATAAATATTTTTTGATAAATATTTTTTTGGTAAAAACTTAGGAACATATGATTTTTATTTTATTAAAACATAATCAGGTTGAAACGTTTGCCCTGTTCAACCTGATTATATTTTATTAAAATAAAAATAATATATGCAATAAATGCTCTTTATTTTCCATCACATAAATCAATTTTGTTTAAATTTTGCAATATTATTACTAAGCATGCTTAGTTTATTAAATATACAGAATGGCCACATTTGCTATAAATGAACAATATGCTATCTATATCAGGTGCAATAAGATTACACAACGTGCGGCTGAAGAATATCAAAGTTATTTTTCAGAAAGACGTCAACTGGATATAAGAATATTCAAAAGAATAGATAGTAACGTAACATGCAGCAATACCGAAGTTTAAGAAAGCCAATTCGTAAAGTAAATACAAGGAACGAAAATAAAGAATTAGCATTGGGTTATGTGGATGCGGATTCGTATGTTTCAACTCGTCAAATCGAAACACTAGTTGGAGTAAAAAAAAGTATTGCATCTAAGAAACTTAAAAACACATCAATTTATTTCTTACTTATAACCTAAAGATTGGTAAAGTATTATAACTAGAGCGCGTATTTATAAGTACCAAAAATGATAAAATAAGCTCATAAATAAGCATAATATTTCTTAAAAATATGTTTATAAATTGGCATACAAAATCAAATATAAACACAAAATAAGCTCTTTAAATAGCATTAAAATTTTTAATTAAGGTGACAAAATACCGATTTTATTTATTAAACAAAATCAAATACAACAAAAAATAACAAGCATCAAAATAGTATCCATTTCTAAGACCTGTTAATTAAATGTTTTTTTAATTTAAATTTTTACACTGCTTATTGGCGCAAATTTCAATTTCGGAAGAATTGAGACACACAAAAAATACTTATTCATTTCTTATTTCATCACGTTTGAAATTTGTTTTCACACACACAACACACAAATCCTTAATATTTTATAAAATTTCATTGTTATTATAAATACAGCATATTCAAGTGGTCCCTGCACTTTTGATACATTATTTCTAAATGTTTCAATTATCTCCGAAGAATTCTGGAGGAACGTGACTACCTCTGATTTTTTGTAAAAATGACTTTAAAATGCTATTATTTTTGTTAGCGAAGTATTAAAAGATACCGCTGGGTTGCATAAAACAGAATAAAATTCTTTTTCTCTTTTGTGAAGATGAGCTAGAAAAAGACTTCTTCATAGTTGACATTGTACTTGTTCTAGCTTTGAGTTTTATTAAATTTTCTTGGTAAATTTTATTTTTAATATATTTGTTATATTATATATATATATATATATATATATATATTTTTTTTTTTTGTTGATGAAAGTGCCTATGGCTGCCATACATAATATATAAGCACAAACAATTTATTAATACTGAGACTAAATACATTCCCACTTCATCAGTACTTGTAACATTCTAATCTAAAAAGAACGTTGAGAATATACTAAATAGAAATTAATTAAAACAATAATGAGCAATGAGATATGTCTTATAATGAAGCATCAAATATTGTACGAAATAACTACTCAAACTCTGTAAAATATCATTCTAACCAACAAAATATGCCAGAACCTTTAATTTTGCACAAACATTCACATCCACAATTACCAGCTCAACGAGTAGCTAATAAAAAAGAAAAACTATCGTCAGTCCACAATTGCAAGAATCATTTTCAACGGAGTGGCACTTAGCAATAACAATAAACCCTCTTGTTTAGATGACAACAGCACTGTACATTTTGATATAAATAACAAAAGTGATTACGCAATTAACAATATTTGTGCAAAAATTGTGAATATAATTAGCAAAAAAATAGAAATAGGTTTAGAATAGTACAGTTCTAAATACAAGGAGGAAATTATATTTTTAATAAACATTGAATACTAACAATTTTAATATAATGTAATGGAATTGTAGATCAATATTATCAAATAAGGGAAGTTTTGAATATTACATAAACGAACAGTTAGTAAACGTTGCATTACTTTGACAAACATGATTAAGAAACGATGGTAATTATTACATTAAAAATTATAATATACTTAATCTCAATCGTTTGGATAGAAGGGGTGGCGGTGTTACTATTTTGATCAATAATACTATTCCATATAAAGAAATATCAATTTTAATTGTTCAAAATCGGTAATGTGTCCTTCCATAAATTTAAATAAAAATAAAGAATTATTTTTGTATTCTTTATATGTTCCACCTTCTTCACATATAACTTCAATCAGAGTGGGATCAGTTTTTTAAATCATTAAATTACCCTTGCATAATTGGTGGGATTTTAATATTCATCATATTGAACATTTTTGCTATAGACTTAACACTCTGCAGTTCTGATTTATCCTTATATATTGATTTGCAAGTAAATGAATACTTATTATGATCATTTCATTTTGTTATAAAAATGTTTATTAGTACAACTGAACATTATTATACTAATTAAAAATCTGATTTTTTAATATTCTTATGCCTAGAAGTTTAAAAAGTCAGGTTGGAAACAACTTTCTGCTTTAATGTACTCTTTAATTGAATGTTCTTTAACAAATAATGAAACAGACTGAGTATACGACATTTATAAAGAACTTAAATACTGCCTCTGATTTGTCTATCCCAAAATATAAACATAAATTTAATGGAAAGTTTTCTCAAAACTGGTGGAATGATGATTGCTCTAATATTTTAAAAGAACAACGAGAAGCAGTGCGTAATTATAGACAAAATTGTACTTTTGAAAATTTAAGTTAAACATGTGCAGCACGTAGAAAAAAAAATTAATGAAAGTAAACGCACATCTTGGAAAACATTCTCACCATTAAATAAAAATGTCCCAATTTCACAAGTATGAAATTCTCTCGAATCATTAAAAAACATAAGTTATAAAAATAAACAAGCCATTACAGAAGGTATATGGACGGAATATCTTTTTGATAAAAATTTAATTAATGAACCTCATGTAAAGTATGAAACGTCAGATTTGAATAGACGTTCACATTGAAGTCTGGTGATGTTTTGCCGACTGATTGTGTGGCAGAAAGTTTATTTTACAAAATTAGCAGCATTCCTTATTTACTTATGATATAAATATATCAATTGTAAGACTTCTATTCCGTAGGACGGGCTTGCTTAATAGCTAGTTAATAATAAATAAGCAGATAGGCTTACGACCCTGATTTTAAAAATTGTATGTTAATTAATAAATAAAACCTAATTAAATGCTTTATAAATCCGTTCATAAATTTAATTTGTGAATGGTTTCCTAAAATCTTGTAATATTTATATATTATATGGTACCGAGGACCCTGAAATGAAGAGATATGCTCACGGCATTGATTTTGAAAATCTTGGTTGTTACTATTTAAAGGCTAATTAATTATATTGTCAATAAAATATAATTGTCATTATGTAGTTTTCCGAAAAGTGATAACATTTGTATATGGTCTGCAGCGCCCTGAAATGAGCAGATATGCCGCGCCGCTGATTTTGAAAATCTTGGTTTGTTAATAATTAAAGGGTAATTAAAAGCTCTATGAATGCGTCAATAAAATGTATTTTTCATTAGTTTAGGGCCTGATTTTGTTGTCGTTATTATTAATTAAAGGCTCTACGAATCTGACAATAAAATTAATTTGATTTGATTCCTAGAATCTGATCACATTTGTATGTGGTACGCAGGGTTCTAAATTGGGCAGATATGCCAACGGCCCTGATTTTAGAAATCTTGATTGCTAACAATTAAATGCTAACTATAGGCTTTATAAATGCGTCAATAAAATTTATTTGTGATTAATTCCCTAGAAACTGATAACATTTGTATTGTGGTATACAAGGCCCCGAAATGAGTAAATATAATGCTTACGGCCCTAATTCTGAAAATCATCTTTTTTAATAATTAAAGGTTAATTAAGTGCTCCATGAATCTGTCAATAAAATTAATTTGTGATTGATTTCCTACAAACTGATACAATTTGTATTATATGTAATCAGGGCCCTGAAATAAGCAGATATGCGTACGGCTCGAAAATCTTCTTTATAAAAAATAGGTTCCATTCGGTTTTATTGATTCTGTCTAGAATCCCGCTAGCTGTATCTTAAGCTAGCGGAACCTGCAACAGTAAATAAAATAATTTCAAATTTGGGAATATGGCAATTAGCCTATAAATAACCTTTAATTGTCTACATGGAGCAATATTTTTTGACGATTTGCTAGCCTGATTAGGGTGTTGTAATCAAGTCGTACCGTACCGTTTTTAATTTTTTTTTTCGATTACAGCGCTATCTATCACGCAACTATTACTACTACTATTACTATTACCATTACCGTATAATAAGAATAAATAGACTGTTCGTCCCCATATCTTAATTGGAAGCAACATGTATAGTGCAAATAGTTGCCGGTAGACTGTGCGCCCATCGTTATTATAGGGAGATGCGTTAATAGTATGGTTTTCATATATAGTAGGCAGCGGACATGGCTTTTTTTAGGACGTAGTGAGATCTTGGCCACATCAAGTGGCCCTTGCGAATAACTTGCGCATGGTATTACCTTAACGGTTTTCTTCTCTGCGCAAATCTTGATGTTACATGTCCTTGTCATCCTCCATTTGATTCTTGCTGTGGTTATGGTTTAAGATGAGCTGGTTTCTGCTTCGTGGAAATCCCACAGTCAAGCTGCGGCAACATATGCTGTCCCCAGGCCGCCTCCATATCTCCTAGAACCGTTAGTGTTTTCTCTATTTCTTACCTTCCCAACCATATTTGCTTTCTCACCTTTTTCGCAATCTTTAGTTGTTTAGTCTGCTAGTCTGTTTTTAATTTTTTGAGATCTTCATTCACTTTTTCCTCGCAGTATCCTCTCTCTTTCATAAAAAAAATTATGCAATTCCAACAGTTGGATGCCCGTTGGTAGAACTAAGTTTACTAGTTTAACTTCTAGTGAGATTATTGAGTCTCCATTGGGGATTATTTCTTTATGTCCCCTAGTTGCCAGATATATTCTATATACCATTTCAAAGGTTATATTTTCAGTGATTCTTGATATAGCATATAAACCATTACGAAATTGTTTTGTCAGTTACGTGATTCTACTTTCCCTGAGCAATACATTTCTTCTCTTTATTATCTCCGTCAATTTTGTTTGGTACTATTGTTTCCGTGAATGTTCTTTTCATTTGTATTTTTTCATCTTCTTGATAGGCATAATTATCTTGACCAAATTTATTTCCTCTTTAATGTTTGTCCATGTTTTTCTGTTTCCATTTTGATTCTCTCTCCTCTCTTCTTTGTCTTCTATGGCTTTTATTTATTATATTTGATTCCATTTTGGTTTTATACATTTTCAGCTTCAAACTCTTCGATTTTTTTTCTTATCGCTCGGACATAGCTGATGATTGTCATATAGCATTAATCATATACTGACATGCGCTGCACGAAGAAAGTGTACGACGGAGAAGTAAATAGTTCCCGAGTCTATGAATGATTTATAGTTTATATTATTATTTTGCTTGGCACCACAGTAGCCGGTACCATTTCACAATTCTCACAGAGCACAGACAATATTTTAAGTAATATATCGTATACATAGATAAATAATAGGATACCATTTGTAATTTTAACTTAATTATCTTAGTTTGTCATGTAAAGGTATATATTATTTGATATAAATCCACAATAACACTCTAATAATTACATTTAAAGTTAACATTTTTTTTTAGTTAAAAAAAATAGGTGGAAGGTTTAAAATCCATTAGTTTCAAACATTTCTATGTATTTAAATGTTATTAATGTTTTTTATTAGATCTTATTACAATGGTCAATAAAAGACATAAAAAATAATATTAGTATGCATTAAGTTATTATTTTAAAACAAAAATCCTTCTTATTGCATATGTTTGCACCACTACATTATGAAGGTTTAAAATAACTCCTTTATACATCTCCTTGCTATCATTTGTAACCGTTTAATATTTATTTAACTAGAGTTTTTGCCGCACTGCTTTGTTAATTTCTTATTTATTTATTTATTTATTATTTTATAAATCTCTTTGATATCATCTATATCTGTTTAATATTTATTTAAATGTTGTTTTTGTCGTATTGCTTTATTTTCTAAATAGTTTATTTATTATTTTATCACCTTGCTATCATCGATCTATATCTGTTTAATATTTATTTAAATCGAGTTTTTGTCGGATTGCTTTGTTATTTTCTAAATAGTTTATTTATTTATTATTTATAAATTTCATTACTATTATCTGTATCTGTTTAATATTTATTTAAATATAGTTTTTGTTGTCATGCTTTGCTTTTTTCTGAATAGTTAATTTATTATTTTATACATCACCTTATCTGCTATAAATGTTAAATATAATAAACATTGAATTTATTTTAATTTTAATTTTTGATATTCTGCTTTCTTGTTTCTTATATCATTTATTTATTAAAATTGTATTATCCTTATATCTTTAGTCGTCCTAATTATTGTCCTTGATGGCTTTATTAATTATATGATCACACAAAAAGTGTTGTTCAGATCTGGAGGTCAGACTATGCCTACTACATGTTTTTGGGGTCGCTAAACCCGAATCAGCTATTTATTCATCCCCATCATGTGAGCCCAGACCAAGTAATATTACATACAAAGATCTTGCAAAGTGAGCTTTGTCCCCGCAATAACTCTATTACATTATAAATTCAACCCCAAACATTCCAACCCCATAACTCTGTAACCCCTTAATCTTTGTTAGTAGACATGGTCTGACTTCTAGATGTGAACAACCATTTTTTTGTGTGGCTTTGTTTTAGTTACTTAATTTCTTTGTAATTCTACTTTTTGTATGTGTATCTATATTATTTTTCACATCATCCACTGTGTTACTATTTACTTTATTAATCTTATTTATCTTCTCTATTGGCAATTTTTAATCATTTAAAATGCGTAATTTAGAATGGCCCTTGACGCCTTATGTATTTTTAAAATTAATCGATTGTTTGTTTTTTGCCCAGAATAATTTAATTAAGATAAAAAAATCGATGATATAATCTTTATACTTTATACAATCTTCATTTGTAATAAACAAATTTTAACAGCAAAATGTCTATAATTTTATTAAATAATAATTGCTTAATATTTACTGAATGTGGACCTTTTGTAAAACATTTATCAAATTTGATCAAAGCAGCAGGTATGGTCTTATGAAAAATATCGCTGATCATTGGCTGATTTCTATCAGCTCGCATTTACCAGCAATAGCAAGAAGCGGTGCGAAGTCCCATTTTGCACGAAATTTGAATTTGTATTGACATGACTTTGCAGTTTAGCAACCTATTATCTGTTGGTCTTTTCCTTACAATTATTAAACTATTCTATTTAGAGAATTTATTTTATTGTTAGAAGTTTATTGTTAAATATTATAATTACAATATGTCGCATTGCAATATATAATTTTAAAATAGCATAATTCAAATAGAATGTTAACTTCTAAATTAAGTTCTTCTTTGATTTATGCAAAGAAGAACTTAATAAAGTTAAGATATTATCTAAAAATACAACTTTAATAATATTTTAACATATCAATTAATTAAACCGATAATGCGCTTGTTCAATATTAATATATTTTACGACAATCAAATAAAGTTTTATTTGACAACAAAATTGCCGTCTGGCACTACTCGGCAATCTCTATTAATATTAGTATTATAAAATGAACTTGGAATCCTTTTATAAACTGCTTATAAACAAATACAAGATAATGGTGTTTCTTCTCCTTCAGAAATTGACGTGTACGATAGATTTGAAGCAAGCGGGATGGTATAAGTGCATTGGTACTGAAATTACAGAGAATTATTATTTTGGGTTACTAGTGGATTATTTAACGTTTATGACTAAAGTTTTTCTTTCTGTTTAGCGGTAGAGTAGTTGTAAAAATGTTTATTCATAATCATAATCAAGATACAGATCACATATATTTTTTATTTATAGATTAAGGATGATTGTGGTATTTGGAGAATGAGAAGGCTTTCGATCGTTTTTTTGCCTATGAGAATATGTTGATGCGAGAATGAAAATTGATGTGAGTAGTTATTATGTATGGTAGGTTAAAACACATTGCGTTTTACTGGCGGCATAGGGGAGGAAGGTGTGAAAGCGGTATAATTTAAATTAATTGATACAATGATTTGTTGGATATTTTATGTAGAGCGTTATTTGGAAAATTTAAAAGAAAGTTTGTTATCAACGATATCGTCTAGGGATTTGCATAATTCACTTTGTTTAAGACAGCTATGGTTGTCAATTGTGTTCAGAGATGACAATACCTACAAAAACAAGCATTTAGCGCAACTTAATAATTACTTGATTAATTTAGCTATTCAACAGCTAGAAAGATTAATATTAATTAATATAATTAAGATTTTGGTGTTAATTTCTTGCATAGTTTGTTAAGTTTTGACTTTCAAAGGTAGATAAATTTGAGTTTTTTATTTGTTCCATAGAATGAAAAACTGCGGCATGAAGCCTAGATATTTTAATAAGAGTCTAAACGCAAAGTTATGAACGTTTTCGAGGTTTGAAGCGTATAGTCATAACCACGTACTTTCCTCCCAGCATGGGTTGGTGGGTGGATCAGTTAGTGAGTCGGTGGGTAGATCGATGGCTGGGTGGGTCGATAAGTGAGTGGATTGGTAGATCGGTTGATCGTAGGGTGGACCGTTGGGTAGACCGGTACGTGGATTGGTGGGTGAGTGTTAAAGTAGGTGGGTTGGTCGTACAAGGCACGATGTTTAGCCAACCGACTCTCTCAACTTGACTTTGAACCATTCAATAATATTTGTAAATGTTTATAAAAAACGAAATCAAATTTATTTTTATATTCCCGCCAACGAGGGGTACATTAACTAGTATAACACTACAATAAAAGTACTATAGGAAAGAAAGGACAGAAAAGAGAACCCTGTGGCACACCATGTTCAGGATAGAAAGTGTCTGAAAGATAGTTTCTTACAAATATACGTAGTAGTTGATTTTCAAGCAGGTTTTCGATTATTAAGATTAAGTCAAGGGGAACGTTATCAGTTGGAAGTTTAAAGAGGAGCCGAGAGTCGAACACTTTGTTAATGTGGAGAAATATTGCTTATGTTTGACCTTTTTCTAGGTGAAATATTCATATATTAGTGATCAGGATGCATAGTGGGTGGATGGTGGATTTATTTTTATCAAAACCAAACTTCACTAATGTGCCTAGCAAATGTGTTGGTAAAGCTTTGTTTTTCTTCGTATTGCATGTCAGTATTTTGGTCGATGATTCAGTTTCTTACAAATCTGTCAACTCGACGAAATGTGCGCCAATTCTCTAGCTTTAGGAGATCGTATTCAATGTTCTACAAACTTGTAAGTCAATCCCATTTCAATAAAGCGAAATGTATTGCATATTGTCATATTTTTTTAATTAATAAACAATGAGCTATTGCGTATCAAAAACGTTAAATGTAATATGTTTTCATGGGCCTGCTTGATTAAATAAGCTGATCAAGTATGTTAAATTAATCAAATTATTTCCAAGTTATTTTTTATTTTTAAGCTAAGTTGTTATACATGGTTGAAATCAGTGCAATTTTTGTGTTCAAAAATTCAATATGGCGCCCATTTAAAATAAGAAAGTTAGTTCTCGAATGCATGCAACAATTGTTTTGAAGACATATCTATGTTTCACTTAACCAATAGAGTTAATAACCTTTGTCAACAAATATTTTTCATAAATTTTATATATAATAATAAAGGAAATAATAAATATTTTTTAGAAACGCATTTTTTACTTTTTTCGATTATATTCGGAAATAACAGGAATTCTAAAAATTTTCATCTGAATCAGCACAAAAAACTACAAACTTTTGCTTGTCCATTTAACCGATTTCATTTTATTGTCACTTTGTATGAACAACACACGTGCGATTTTATCGATTATTATATCGTTTGCAAATATCTTTCCACCGAGCCAATTTAATATTTGGAAACAGATGATATTTGCACGTTGCCAAATCTGGTTAATCTGGTGAACTTGGTGGGTGGAGAAGGAATATAAACTTAAATTGATGGATTTTAGCCATCGCAATGATTGACTGCATGAATTCCAATCCATTGTACAGAAATCACTTGAGATGTTTATTTGGTTATACTATTGTTTTGCCAAAAAAATAACATATTGTCTTGAAATGTATAAGCTAACCTGATAAAGGATGCAATGCTTTCATAATATTAGGTATTATGAGGCGCGGAATATTGCACGCCACTAATAATGCACATGTAAATAAATAATTAAAAAGTACAGTTTTGTTAATAACTATATTTTAATTTGCATTATTGAAACAAGTTTGTGGCTTAGAGCCTTCTTGTCCCGAAGTCTTCAATTTAAATACATGCACTCGTTATAAATGCAACTGCAAATTTATTACTTACACCTTTTAATACTTAATATGTAATTATTCTCAAATAATAGACTAATAAAATCAATAAAAATGTTGCAAATGCGAACTTTCAAATGTGTTTTACACTTGTAAGTAAGTCTCCCATAATTCGCTTCTCGTAACAATCTCATTAAAATATTATTGATGAAATTAGCCATAGAATAGCGAGATGGAACTTTCATATACATAGGCTTGAGACAATATAATTTTGTAATATAACTTTCAAAATGCTTTATATAAATGCGATTATTAATAAATTATATTTGAAACGATTATTCTTATTTTACTTAATTAAATCAATTGCATATATTTATTTTTATACTTTATTGGACAAACTAAATTACATCCAAGGGATATTGAAAGGGTATAATAGGTGGTAATAACGTCCGCCAATGTAAATACATCAACCAAGAAAAGAAACAAATGTTAAAGGTGGAAATAACATACTATCAATGAGTAAGAAATACAAATATTCATAAAATAGCAATAAGTAAAGTTTTAATTAAAATGAAACTATATCGTAATTTGAGGTGGGAATCAGAAAACGTGTTCGGATGATTCAAAGGCAAGATCAGAAAAAAAAACGAAATACATTTTCAATAAAATAACCTCATCGAAAAGTTTGAATTTTATTGTATTAAATCAGGGTTTCGAACCGGAACTGTACAAAAAAACCGAATAAAGAAACTGTCAATTGGTCGGAAACGAAAACCGGAACCCAACCGATATTATTATTTCAAATTTTAATTGAACCATAATGAAAAATATAGAGGATGAAGCACTGTAATAAACAACAAAGCTACTGTAATTACTTTTATATATTGTACTATTGAAGAAATTGTCGTTAGAAAACATTAAAATATTCTTGTTTTGTTCAATAGATTTCAAATTGCCAAGTTTGAGATAATCTTCCGTAACATTTAATGACGTGAACTAAGTCTTTCTAGTGCCAATAAAAATAGTTTTTTGTTTTTGATAATCGTATTATAAATAAGAAAATTTAAATAAGAAAATTTTTGGTTTGTTTATTTTGTAAAAATTAATCACATTATTAATAAAATTAAATCTCTAACAGGTCAGTTCATTTAATTTTTTATTTTTGTACTTTTATAATAATTAATATATTATTAAAAAGGAGAATTTATTGGACGGCTAAATAATAAATACCAAACGGAACTATTTTAATTTTTTAAATTGACGAAAACGAACGAACGAACAATGAAGTAGCAGGGCAGCATGAGGTAGTAAAATAAGCCTTAAAATGTATAGCAAACGGCAGAACATAATAAAAGTTCTCCTCGAATAGTTTGAATAACAGTTGACAAGTTTAGCAAATAAAAGGCTATTAAGGCTCTTCGCTTCGGTTTCGCTACTTTCTTAGAGCGGCAGCGGTAACGAGAAGGAACGTTTGGGGCGCGAACCTTAGAAAAGTATTATTGGTTATTGGTTTGTTGAAATAGGAAGCACTATTCTAGCGAGAGGAATAGATGTTACTCAAATATTGCATGGCGTTACATCTCTATGTAATCCTTACTCATGATACTATACTGTATTTTATTCAAGGCATAAGACAACACAAAACAATTAATATAATTATACATGTTATGTCAATTTACTTGTATACTGCAAATACATAACTTACATTTTGAAATCGATTTTCAATATTATTGCAACGAGTGTTTTGATAATTATCGAATTTTTAATTTTATTTGGAGAGTGCGGTTTCCCAAGCAACATAATTTATCTAAAAAGAAGAGAACAAATTTGCGTTAATTTCCGCGATGAACATTAAAATACATAAGTTGTGCTTGTCAAGATTATTTCATGAAAAACTAGAGGTCGCAATGCGCACTAAAATTTTCCCCCAACAACATATTTATAAGATAAGTAGAATGTTGGCATGTGTTGGTGGAGGATACTATAAAAGTAAACGTATATCCGGTCGGTTTGTTCACCACACTTTGTTAGGCCGGATTTTATATAGTTTTTTCAAATTTTTGTATTTCACGGGATTTGACACTGATCACGTGAGTTTGGTATACCCATTCTAATGGTTTTATATTTTCTGCTATGGGAGAAAACTAATAAATTTGTATCTTTTTTTTGTTGAAATTTTTGATGCAATAAAAACCAAAATATGCAGATTTTAGAGATCTACAAATTTATTTATATGAAATTTTGTAATAAATTTTATAGTTTTCTTATAAGTAGGAAAAAATCTTCTTCTTGACCTTTCTAATGCGTTTTTATAGGTTAGTATTAAAATATTGATTTAAAACAAGTTTCATTTAATTTCTACGATTAAATTACTATAGTATTGAGCAACTATTTATCTTAATTTGTTATTATGTCCAAATCAAGGCCGTTTATGGCGATTTTTTTAAGGAATATTGACCACTACATGTTGCCTACTTAAACAATCTGAACAAATTGTTGGGCGACATAATTAGAGTTTACTTCTGACATATTCCCCAAATTTCTGATGAATATCTTAAAAACTCTTTGAATTATGCGTGAGACACACCTACATACACACGTACAGTGGAGTATTTGTAGCAAAAAAACGGAAAAACTTATTTTTTATGTTTTTTAGCAATATAATTTAATAAACTACAATATTTAATATTTAATATTTGTAAATAAAAAAAGGCTACTATTTAACAATAAAATTATTGTATTCAATTTGCATAGTTATTCATTTTATTTTAAAAAATGTTGTTTATAAAGGAATGGCAAAACGGCGGTGGGGAGGGGGGACATGTTTTGACGACACCTACTTGGGATTAGTCTAAACTTCATGTGTATGGAAAAATTTTGTTCTACCAGGATCAAGACATTGACGAAAATACCTTTATTTGAAAATAATATTAAAATCAGTGAAAATTTTTATGGTTGCTGTTTCATAGATACGCTATTAAACTTGAAGAAAAATATCATTAACATACCTTTTCATGAACTTTTTGATTTCATCTTTTGTCCGGTTATTTGGTACATATACTCCACGGTGCATCGGTTCTGACGTTTTTCGACGATAAGTCATTTTTCACCTCTCAGCGAGACGACTTTATATATTTTAAATTATATAATAATAATAATATTGTTTAGTTTTTGTGTCTTTCTGTTTTGAAAATTAAAAAAAATAAATACATTCTTTACAAAAATCATTTTACAAACAAAAATACATTTTTTTACAAAATTTAACTAACTAATGTACACTTGCAGTTACTTTCATCTTTTTATTAAGGCCCTCGTCCATTCTAGTCCTCTTTCAGTCCCTTTCAGTACATCTTCTCTTTCCATTTGTTCCTCTATCATCTCATCACATTATTTCTGTATATGCTCTATGGTTTCCATGGCATCGCTACACATTCTACACACTTTCTCCTCTTCGTTCCAGTAATTTGATACTCTCTTTATTCACACATCTAAATCTTGCAATCGTTTATCTTTCTTTTATACGGTATCTATTATTCTGTAAGTATAATGGCAGTGCTGTTTCAATTATAGATGCATATTTTGCATTGCATTGACTTGCATACCTATTTCTTGCCTCTATGTATCTCTATCTCTTTCCATAATTTTGTTCCATGTTATTATTCCATTTACTCTCATTCTATCTATTTCTTTGCTGGCATATTCATTCCTATTGTAATATCTCTCCCTATTTTTTTCAAATTTATCATTTTTGCAATTCATTTTCTCTGTTGAGAAAGTTGTTTTAGAAATAAAAATGTATAATGTATATTACTTATAAAAAATTTCTTCAAATCACCAAATAAAAATAATATGTTTATTGACTTGCTAAATGACTATCAGATGTATCTAATTGCTCTAATAAAGATTAAATAATAATTAATTGAGGTCCTTGCATAGAATATTTGAAATTGAAATTTTAATATAATTTTATGTATGTATGTATGTATGTATGTATGTATGTATGTATGTATGTATGTATGTATGTATGTATGTATGTATGTATGTATGTATGTATGTATGTATGTATGTATGTATGTATGTATG
>JARJEC010000526.1:0-11573 GCA_030264575.1 Tachinus sp. AB-2021 | reverse complement strand
GTTTTATTAATATCTAATAAGTACCACATAGTAGATGTCGAAACCATCCTTATGATTAATATTATAAATGTTTTAATTACAAAAAAGATAAAATACTAATTGAATAAGTTATTTTATTATTATATTAAATAAAATTTACGTTGCTCTTCAAATAACGATTTTAGAATTGTAATATATCTTAGCGAATAAGTCACAAAAGTCAATTTTGAACTAATGTGCGGTAATTTTATATATCTCTTGTATTTTTATTCTATTTTTGTGCATTATTAATAACAAATAACAATCAACAAAATTAATTTTTTTTTTATAAATAAGGATTTTAGAAAATAGATAAATTTATATTATCTTATCATTTTTATATTTTTATTTTATTTTTATGCATTATTAATAATAAATGAATGCAAGACAATGTATTACTTATATCATAAGTTCATTCTGTCTGGCTTTTAGGTTATATTTATTTTTTTTTCGGCTCAATTTAATTAAAATCGGTTCAAAATTCCTCGGAAATGTTTTCAAAACGTCCCAAAATATCGCGATTGTTTAAAAATAACTATTAAATTTTTTTGGAAAAATTTGGGAAAATTTTAAATACAATTTTGGAAATTTTTATCAATATTCTTCGGCTCAATTTAATTAAAATCGACTCGAAATTCCTCGGAAGTATTTTCAAAATGTCTCAAAATATCGCGATTGTTTAAAAATGATTATTGAATTTGTTTTAGAAAAATTAAAAACTCCAACCAATCTCGTGTTGAAAGCAAATGTTGCAAACGTGCTTACTCGCGTGCGGGGATTGATTCAACTGGTTTCGAACAATTTCTCGAATAGTTGGAACTTTTTTGATTAACTTTATTTATTACATTCAATTAAATACAGTTAATTAAAAAAATGAATATTGCGAGCAACCAAACGTTCGAAAACAAAAAATCCTTCAAAGATGACGAAAGTCGCGCAGCGCAAAGTCCGCGTTTACATCACCTTGTTTGCTAAAACGGCGATTTGCGAATGAAGCGCAACCAACAACAATAACGACAATCGTCTGTCGACTGTCGTTCTTTACGTCTCAAAGAGGTTCATCAAAATTGTCTATTGCCGTTAAATCGTGTTAAAATGAAGATGAAGAATAGATCCGATTCTATTCACAACGGCTTTGAAAGCCGTCGACGAAATAAAATGTTTACGAACCTTCGATTTGCATTACAAACGCCGATCCTTGGGTTGCCCAATGTTTAGTTTGCGTTCGAGTTCCTTTATTGACAACAAATTATGTCGATAATATTAACAATTCCGTTCAGAAAATCTCTCTCGAAAAGTATAAAACGGTTTTTGATATTTAAAAGACGCGTCATTTGTCGACAACCAGTTCCGGCATTTTTTTTTGGGCCGATTTTTGGACTGCCGCAATATACAAAGGAATGTATCGACGGCCAACAATTTAATATAAATAAATGTTATTGCAGGTGTGCCTTTTTTTCTAGGAACACTTCAATGGACGGTCCACGTGTTAACAATTCAACATGAAGCGAATTAGATCAAATGTCGCAAATAGATAACAGCACGTTCGTCGCATTGGGATCAAATGTAATTCGCTTAGAAATGATAACATTTATTAATTGCTTTGAACAAGTTTTGGTACAATATCGGCAGGCAGTAATACGTTCGGCTAAATAACGTTTTGCAAAAGCGAAACTCCTGACATCAGCATAATTGGCACCCAATAAAGTTACTTTAGTTCTTTAGCAAACCAACATAAAAAAGTGTCGCTATTGTCTATTACCAGTAACAAGTTAATCCCCTGAGCAAATTCTCCCACATCTTACAACAGTTATAGTCAACTTGTTTGCACGAAAATTATATTTTTCCTTAATCATTTTCTTTTATTTTGTATGTAGATATTTCCCCGTAATTGGATTTTTTTTAGTCTGTTGGGAAATAAATATTATTATTATTATTATTATTATTATTATTATCATTATTATTATTATTAATAATATTATTATTATTATTATTTTGATTATTATTATCATTATTATTATTATTATTATTATTAATTGTTAGTTCGTGGTAATAATTGAAGAGACTAAGGAGGCTTGCTCATTTAAAAATTTTAATTTGGGATTGAAATGCCGTTTAAAAAATCGTTCAAATTTTTCAAAAGATTGTTTGCGATTTTTTGCGGTGCAGAGTTCAGCGTTGTTGTGCAAACGCGGACGTTTCGAGGGGCAAAGCCTTGTGAAAAGCGGGTGTTTTGACAACACCGAAGAATTATTTTGCAAATAAGCTTGTGCAATGCAAACAATGCAATGCGCGTGTCAATGAATTGGGTAAATTAATTGCAATTGCTACGGGAGCCAACTTCTTCTTCGGCCTTTTTAAGTTGGCAGAAAAGAATATTTTTAACTAAAAAAAAACAGCGCGCATCTCGCAATCGCTTTCCAAATAAAATGATTCAACGAGGAATACCCGGATGTTGTTGATTATAAAGCTGACCGCAAACTATTTATAAAGCAATGCTGTTCCGGAACCGCGCGAAATTCCGCGCGGGATCCTCTTTTCTGTAAATTACGCAAACGCTTTCGTCACGATTCGTTGTTTATTTACACTGCGATTGGCAATCCGATCCGTTCGACGCACGGCAACGCAGAAAATGCAAGCGCGGCGTTTGGTGTTGAAAAACTGCTTATCGCGCGAAGAAAGTGCACTGTTCAGCAACTAGATGATTCCCATGATTAATAATTTCACAAATCAAGAATAAATTTCGCCGAATCGGCTCGACTTCGTGTTCGGGTTATTGACTGCGGATCGGTTCTGTAATAGCGTGCGAACGTCTGCTCTGCTGGAGCTCATTTTGCAAAACCTGGCTTCCATTTGAACAACTATTTTGATAAACAAGCAGGTGTTTGATGAAAATATTTTGCTTGTGTCCGCAATCGGTAATTTGATTACTGCAGATTTCATTTCAATTACTGGTTTCAGTCAGATTGTTAGTTTAGGTTTTTTTGGCAAATCAACCCGCTTGGATTGTTATTGCCCATGTTGCAGGACATAATTATAAAACAGGACGTTTTTAATAAACTATCTTTTACTGATGGTTTTGAAACTTTCCAAAGGCAAAGAACTACGTCAAATATTTCGCAACAAGTTTTGATTAGTGTTGAAACACTTGAGGCGTTGGCGTCCCTTTTTTTATCGTAGCCAATAAACGAATTGCTTGCCATGTTATTGAATGTAGGTTGATAAAAGTGAGCCAGATGTGGGCATTAATTTTTAATAATGGATTACCGCAATCAGTGCATGTTATATCATTAATTGCAATTGAATTTGATCCACTGTGCAAAGCAAGCAACTGTGGCCACTTTTGCGCAACATCTGCTCCGTGCACATTGTGTCGAACAATTCTACCACCTGAAATAGTATTAAAACGGTAATTAAAATTCCCTATTAAAAGAAATTGGTTTTGGGTCTTAACCCCATCTCGGAGTTTTAATAATTTATTTGCATTATTTGGATATTTTAAAATGTTGTCAGACCTCTCAAAACATCATTTGGGAGTTTTAGTAACAACAATAATAATAATAATTTATTTCCCAACAGATATGAATTCACTTACAGGGAAAAATCATTAAGTGGCAAGAGTATGTGTTCCTAGACGATTCAAGATTAAAAAATAAAACAATTTTCTAAGTTTTTACCACAAAAATATTTATTGAAAATCAACGACTTAAGTTTCGACTCGTGAAAGTCATTATCAAGTGTTAATATATTGATTTTCAATAAATATATTTGTGGTAAAAACTGTTTTATTTTATAATGAAGTACCGCGTAGTAGAGGTCGAAACCATCCTTATGATTAAAAATTAATATAAAATTAAACAGAACAAACATAAATTATATAAAATAAAATCCAAAATAGTTATAAAAAAATTGTTAGCATTTAGTACATTGATTGTTTTTTTTTTTAAGATTATTTGGAAGTTTCACAAGATTTCGATTTCCCAAAACATTATTTGATATATTAAAAGATTATTTGAGCATTTTAGTGCATTATTTGGCCATTTTAAAACACTATCGGACGTCAGTGTGGGGCGTTCCATTGTTTCGCACTGTAAAGTATTGTCCGACGTTTTCAAATGTTAGATTTTTCGCGATATCATCTTTGCAATTGTTTGATATTTTCTTGACGTTATTTGACAGCTTGTGGTATCATTTGGGCTTTGTGCAACATCGATCGGGCATTGCAGAACGTATCGATCATTATTTTTTTGGAAAGAATCGTTTTTTGATCTCGCAAAACGCCATCAACGCGATCCGGGCATTTTAAAAAACGCCATTTAAAATGTTCCAGGTTCATTCCGTGCATCATTTGGACTTTTCGAAACATTGTTTGACATTTTAAGGGCATTTTTTACTTGGGCTATTCTAATTTAAAACAACATTCTAAGATATCGAAAAAATATTCAAAAATGCACGACCGACACTCCGAGATGTCAAACGATAATTATAAATGTCAAATAACGTTATTTGACTTCTATGAATGTTTGTCTAAAATATCTAAATAATATACAAATATACTCGAATGTGTAAAGATGTCAAACAATAATTATGAATGTCAAATAACATTATTTGACGTTCATGAATGTTTGCCTAAGATATCTAAAAAAGTATACAAAATACACGAATGTGTAAAGATGTCAAATAATAATCATAAATGTCAAACAACATTATTTGACATTTATGAATGTTTGTTTAAAATATATAAAAATATATAAAATATACGATTCTGTAAAGATGTCAAACAATAATCATAAATGTCAAATAACATTCTTTGACTTTTATGAATGTTTGCCTAATATATCTAAAAATATATTCAAAAATATACGAACGATACTCCAAGATATCTAAACAATATTCATAAATGTCAAATAACATTATTTGAGGTTTACGAATGTTTGTCTAAAATATCTAAAAAATATACAAAATACACGAATGTGTAAAGATGTCAAACAATAATCATAAATGTCAAATAACATTATATAACATTTGTGAATGTTTGTCCAAAATATCTAAAAAAATATTCAAAAATACACGAACGATACATAACAAAATGTCAAATAATTGTAAATGTCAATTAACGTTATTTGACGTTTTTTATTGTTGTCGCATTTATGTATGTTATTTGACATTTATGATTATCGTTGACATCTTGGAGTATTATTCGTGTATTTTTGTGTATTTTTTAGGTATTTTAGACAAACATTCATAAATGTCAAGTAATGTTATTTGATATTTATGCTTATTGTTTGACATCTTGGAGTATCGATCGTGTATTTTTGAATGTTTTTTTAAATATTTTAGACAAACATTCATTAACGTGAAATAATGTTATTTGACATTTATGATTATTGTTTGACCTCTTTGCAGATTCGTGTATTTTGTATATTTGTATATTTATATTGTAAATAACATACATAAACGTCAAATACGTATATGTATGTTATTTGACATTTATGATTATTGTTAGCATCTTGGAGTATCATTCGTGTATTTTTAAATATTTTTTTAGATATTTTACGCATATTCATAAACGTCAAATAACGTTATTTGACGCTTACGATTATTGTTTGACATTTTTGCAGTATCGTTTGTGTATTTTTTTATACTTTTTAGATATTTTAGAATATTGCTTGACATTTATGAACGCTGTTTAAGATTACGGAACATTGTTGGGACATTTTAGAGCATCGTTTGACCTTCTGAAAAATCCGGCTTTTTGGAACTTTATTTTGCAATTTAAATCGTCCTTCGGAACATTACCCGCCATTTATGGACACTATTTGACATTTAAGATTATTGTTTGACGTTTCGGGGCGTTGTTTGAGCATTTAAGAAAAAAAAAGTTCTAAAATATACGAATAACGATAAAAATGTCAAACTGTGACAGTAAATTTGACATTTACTGTTAACGTTCACGGTCGAAAAATGTTTAATAAAACAAAACAATAATAGCGACAAAAAAGTTCTAAAATGCTCGAACAACGCTCCGAAATGTCAAACAATAGTTAAGATTATTATTTATACATGACATTTTTATCGTTATTCGTATATTTTAGAACATTTTTCTTATATTTAAGAGTATTGTTTGGTTTTACTGAACATTATTTGAGCTCACTTTTACAAAAATAATTCCAATCTATATAAGTAATTTTATTAGTAGTAATTATGAATTTTAAAATTATAAAATTTTAGGTTATTTAAATTATGGGGGGGGGGGGGAGTTGAAAATGGTCTTTTGCAAGACGGTCATTCAACCCCACCAAAAATTGGAAATGGCCTCACTTTTATAAAAATTGTTACAATTTAAACGCATCGTGGTAATAAAATTTAATAGAATAAAAAAATGTTTGATAATTCACCGATGTTTAAGTTGTTTGAAGAAATTTGCCGATTTTCGTTGTGAGCGAGGACGAAATTTTTGCCCATTCAAAAAAAATATATTTGTTTTTTTTTTGTTAATAAATTCTATTTTTTGGAGTCACGGTGAGAAATTCATTGGTTCTTATCAATTTATTCGAATGATTAACAAATTACCGGGTACAGTATTTGCAAATCTGCTATTTGCAGAACGCGGACGACCAAAAATATAATTTCCGAGTACATGAAAAATAAGCACGCTTACGGGGAACGCAAACGCACGTTTCGGAGGACAATTTATTTATAAAATTACCTGGTAGACTTATAATAAACATGTCGGCGCTTATGACATCGCGTCGGTAACAGTGTAATGGGACAATGTCATCACCGATTTTCCCAAAACGAATCCGTAAAGCGACGACCTTTTCAATTTCCCTGCAACCAACCGATAATTCACATTCCGTTTACACGCTCCGTGTTTATTTAAAGAAGACTGACGGCGGTGGCGGCGGTGGTGGGGATCGCGAGTGTATAGTCAAGCATTACTGAGCCACTCGACTCAATAGCGGTCAGTATACGAAGGTGCGTGGTCGCGGCTGTTGACGCATTCCGCAAATTTTTAATCGAGTGATGTGATTAGCTCATTAATTGGAAAAATGGTTGTTAATATTATTGCCCCCTCACCAAACAGCAACACCGGTCGGATTTTTACGAACCGCAAGGTAACCAACAAAATAAATTTAACAATTCGTTTAATTATTTCGTAACTTGGTGAATGGAAGCTATGTTCGTGTCGTTGTTTACTACTGCCGCGACGCCCCCAATTGTATTTATGTTGCTGCAGCTCGGCGCTCAGTTTCATTCTCGTATCGATTCAGTGCGTAAAATGTGGCAGAAGTTAATTATTGTGCACCGCCACCGGCCAAATTGATTCGGTTTACACAATGTACGTTACCATTAGAATTAAAATAACGCAATATTCAGCTTTAATCAAATCTCACGTTACCTTTTCTGCAACGCATCAGCTGCGGCAGTTAGCACCGCTTTGAAAAAAAAAATCCCGAGATCAGCGTTTTAAATACATTTGTCCTGAGCGCAAGTCGCGATAAGACGGCACAAGCCAAGCCGAAACACCTGGATCGTATCGGATTTTTGTAAACATCCCAAAGATCACGTCCGTGCTGACTTTGGTGGATTTTTTAAGAAAAGTCTTTGGCACGGCCGGTCATTTGCGCGTGCCATTCAAGGTGCATCTCACTTTCCAAGTTTATCAATTTTTATTCGGAAGGTAACTTTTAAGTGTGTATTATTAGTTCAAAACTGAATGCAGCTCCCACGTCGTCTTTTTGGGAAAGATCAATCTATTTTGGTCGAGGTCAATTCGCCCCAACACATGGCACCAAAATAAGTAATAAAGACGTTTTTTCCTTGTTAATTGACGCGATGTGTGTCCATAGAGGAACTAATTGAATGGCATGTTGGATAGTCTACAATCTCCTTTTCTCGTGTGTTCTTGTTATCAATAATTTTACCATTGCACTGAATATTTTTGGCTTTATATTGATTTGTTTTTTTTGTATATAAATTGATTTTTATTATTTACAACTGTTAATTTATATTCTCGTACTCGATCGATTGATTGTTGAAATAACTTTTTTCACCGATTAAAACGTTTTTTAATAAATTACTAAATGACCTAATAATGTGATGGCTTGATAATTATATTGTAAAAGGCCATTAAAGCATCCCTGGCGGACTTGATCCAATTTTCCTTCAATCAATCGATCGGATTCGAACAAATTGTTTGCAGCTATTTTTTTTATGTAATTTCAGCTTTTATTAATATTAATCCGTAAATGGGTAAGACACCCGATTCTCTGATGGACATATTTGAGACTATTTGTCCTGATTGATCGCTTTTTGTTTTACGGCCGATTTAGCGATTGTCGGACGAAATTTTACTATTCGACCGCTTCAATAATTCCGAAGAAGTATTTTCTTCCGTCGGTTGAAATTTTTTGTGTAATCAATCTTCGAAAGACTTATCTGGGATTGCATTTAGCAAATTTTGTCCGAATTCATTGATCGCTTTTTGTTTCACTGCTAATTTAGCGAATGTTGCTCAAAATTTTAGTATGGGGCCATTTTAATGTCTCTAAAAAATATTTTCTTTTGGAGTAATTTAAGATTGCTTATAGCAAATTTTGTCTCAATTGATTGATTGTTTTTTGTTGTATGCTCAATTTAACAAATGTTGGCGAAAATTTTACTGTGGGACCATTTTAATATTTCTAAAAAATATATTTTTTGTCTTTTTAAATTTTTATATGATCAAGTTTTGAAAGACTTATCCGGGATTGTTTTTGGCAAATTTTGTCCGAATCGATCGATTGCTTTTTGTTTCACGGCCGATTTAGCGAATGTTGCTCAAAATTATGCTGTGGGACCATTTTAATATTTTCAAAAAATATTTTCTTTTGGCATTTTAAATTTTTTTATAATCATGCTTTGAAAGACCTATCAGGGATTGTTTTTGGCAAATTTTGTCCGAATCGATCGATAAATTTTTGTTTTACGACCGATTGGCGATTGTCGGACGAAATTTTAACGTTTGACCGCTTCAATAATTCCGAAGAAGTATTTCCTGCCGTCGGTTGAAATTTTTTGTGTAATCAATCTTTGAAAGACTTATTCTGGATTGCATTTAGCAAATTTTGTCCGAATTGATCGATCACTTTCTGCTTTACGGCCGATTTAGCGATTGTTGGACGAAATTTTAATGTTCGACCATTGCAATACTTCCAAAGTAGTATTTTCTGCAAATTCTTTGTGTAATCAATCTTCGAAAATCTTATCAGCGATTACATTTAGCAAATTTTGTCCGAATTGATTGATTGCTTTTTGTTTTACAGTCGATTTAGCGATTTTTGGACGAAATTTTAATGTTCGACCGCTTCAATAATTCCAAAGAAGTATTTTCTGCGTCGGTTGAAATTTTTTGTGTAATCAATCTTCGAAAGACTTATCTAGGATTGCATTTGGCAAATTTTGTCCGAATCGATCGATCGCTTTTTGTTTTACGGCCGATTTAGCGATTGTTGGACGAAATTTTAATGTTTGACCGCTTCAATAATTCCAAAGAAGTATTTTCTGCAGTTTTTTTGTATAATTAATCTTCGAAAAACTTATCTGGGATTGCATTTAGCATATTTTGTCCGAATTGATTGATCGCTTATTGTTTTACGGCCGATTTAGCGAATGCTGCTCCAAATTTGATCGCGGGGCCATTTTAACAGTTCTAAAAATATTTTCTTTCGGCATTTTAAATTTTTATGTAATCGAGCTTTGAAAGACTCATCCGGGATTGTTTTTGTTCAAATTTTGTCCGAATTGATCGATCGCTTTTTGTTTTATGGCCGATTTAGCGATTGTTGGAGGAAATTTTAGTCTTCAACCACTTCAATAATTCCAAAGAAGTATTTTCTGCCGTCGGTTGAAATTTTTTGTGCAATCAATCTTCGAAAGACTTATTCGGGATTGCATTTAGCACATTTTGTCCGAATCGATCGATTACTTTTTGTTTTACGGCCGATTTAGCGAATGTTCGAAATTTTGATGTGGGACCATTTTAATATTTCCAAAAAATATTTTCTTTTGGCATTTTAAATTTTTATGCAGTCGCACTTTGAAAGACTCATCTGGGATTGTTTTTGGCAAATTTTGTCCGAATTGATCGATAGCTTTTTGTTTCACCGCCAATATAGTTCATAAAAATGTTTCCGTTTGTCCAGATTAATAATTCCGAAAAATATTTTCTACTTCAATTTCAATTTTTCACACAATCAGTCCTTAATAGACTCATTTCCGTTTGTGCGCGATAATTTTAGTTCGAATTGATTGATTGCTTTTTGTTTTGCTTCTTTGCTTTTGCTTCGAATTTATAATGTTACAAAAAATATTTTCTACTTGTGGTTTGCATTTTTTGCATAATCGAAGGACTCACCTGGGATCGTTTGCAACAAACTTTGTCCTATATAGTCGATCGCTTTTTGTTTGGTGGGCGATTTAACGTGTTTGTTTTTAAAACAAAATTTCACCCTAGAGCGTATTTTTTATAATTCCATCGAAAAAATGTTGTCTGAATTTTTTATAAGTACGCCCTCCGTATCCCCGCTTATCCGGTATTGTTTGAAGCAATTAGTTTATGGAATGTTGCCGATGAAAATGTAAAATACGAGAAATTCCAAAATGACATTTTTAATTTTATTGTGACTTGCATTTGGTAAAGAATCGCATTTAATGGATCGGTGCGACGTTATCTCAATTGAATTTATTCGGCGTTGCGTGAAAAAAAAAACGTTTCGATGTCGATCCAATTTGCAAAAACAAAAGATTAAAAAAACTTGAGAATGACTAACGTTATAAAATCGATCGATTGAATTATTCGAAAGCAGTTATTCATCGGCATCTCCGGCCACGTTTTTTTTTGTGTTTAGAGATAATTGGATAATTTAAAAATGACTCATAATTTTTTTTTTTTGGCATTCCTATTTAAAACGATTACAAATTAATTTACGTGCATGTTATTATGTCTACGACAAATCGTTCCATTTTAGATACAAAATTCCAAACCACTCAAATTACTCACTGCATTCATACCGGTATTAATTTTATTCTCTGGCCGTTGTAAATCCGTTCATTATTACATTGTTTTGTTCAATTATTTTTTTTTTCGTAGTTTTGAAATTGATCAATTCCAATGGAGAAGGATTTTTTCTATTCGATTATTTTAGATTCGGTGAATGTTGTTTTGGCCCAAAAATATCTGTCCGCACCCAAGGGGTAATAATTTGTCGAGACGATAAAATTATTTTTTTTACACAAACCACACAATTCGTGACTAAAATGAAACAATTGTGCGAATTTAAAAGGTGATTAACAGCAGCGCAATGTGGACAAATCAAGTTTTATTGCATAACTGCGATTTAAAAACAATTACATTTTTGAATCGAGAAGCCAGCACATCATTCGTCACCGCCGCTTATCTTGAATGAGCGTGTATTACAAACGGCGACAAGTCAATGGCTGTAAAATCGTATTCGCGCCGCGTTTCGCCGGAATCCGGACGATGTCATATTCGCGGAATTCACTGTGACTCA
>JARJEC010000499.1:0-16122 GCA_030264575.1 Tachinus sp. AB-2021 | reverse complement strand
CAAATACTACTACTATAAAGTTGAAAAAATAATTTGTTAACCTATGATAGTTTTGTGATCTAAGGCATTCTCTTGACTGAGATAAGAGGTCTTAATTAGATTCTGAGCAATTTTATTTTTTAAGTTTTACAAAATCTAGCATAAAATGGGAAATGTGTCAAAGGGGTTTATTTTTGGCGTTTGACGTATTGCTGAGACTAAAGTACGATTTGGGGGCGGACTCTGGGTGTTTTTGTTGATGGTTGATGTAGGCATGTGTCCATTAAGGAAAAAAATGTAATGCAAAGCTCAATTTTGCCGGGAGAGACATATTCACCTTTTTTGCGTAGAATTTTTCATTTTTCAACTATGTTGTAAATACCTTATTTTTACTTTTCCCCCTATATAAGGAAAAGCATTGGATTCCCACAAAAAAATCTATATTGAAATTTTAAAAGAAATATAGGTTTTGGAGGACCTTGGGCGCAAAATGCGGTTTTTATAAAATGTCTGTCTGTGTGTATGTATGCATGTATGTATGTATGTATGCATGTATGCATGTATGTACGTATGTATGTGTTATGCATAACTCAAACCGTTTTTAAGATATTGTTCTGAAATTAGGGAATATATTAGAAGTAAGCACTAGTTGTGCCACCCGAAAATTTGTTACGATTGGTTAAGATGGCACACACATGGTGGACAATTTTTCTTAAAATTTCGTTATAATCGGCCTGGAATTGAACAGAATAATAAATGAACAAAGCTAGTTGCACAATTCTATAATAATTTTATCTTTGAAATTGAATTAAATTAGTTTTAGATCGATATTTTAATACCTAACTTATAAAAACGCGCTAGAAATGTAAAAAAAAAGGTTTTGTCAATTTACAAGAAAACTATGAAGTTTATAACAAAATTTTTAATTTTTAGATTTTTAAAAATTGCATATTTTAGTTTTTGTTTTATTAAAACATTCCAAAACACAAAAAAGATATGAATTTATTACTTTTTTCTCTACTTTAAGATGGTCAAATGAGGAAAACAAAAACCTTTGTGATCAGTTTCAAAGCTCACGAAATCATAAAATATAAATAAAAATGATATAAAAGCAAAGTGTGGCAAACAGACCGACCGAATCCACCTTTGATATTATACTATCCTCCACAAATAAATGCCAACATTCTATTTATTTGATTAAATTTATAATCAACGTAATTAACTGATTGCAGAAATATATTGTTGGGGAAAAACTTTAGTACGCGTTGCGACCTCTAGTATTACTTTAAAGTCATTTTTAGCTTCAAATTTAAAAAATCTAATTTAACGCATAAAATTGCAATTTTTATGAAAAAAATTTTTTACTAATTTTTTTTGAAAATCAAAAAAACCAATTTTCTGCGTAACAGATTCTAAAAAATCAGTTCATTTTAAATACTTTCTATTTAGTTAACTTGGCGTGTTTTTATCTAAACTAAATTAAAAATCAAAATTTGTTTATGTTTTTGTATAGTTCCAAAATTTTATGTTTAATCATTGGGTAAGAAATACAAATTATTATAATCCTTACTCAATTGTATAATATAACCCTTGTTCTTATTACATCTATAGCGGGACACCCTGTATATTTTTTAAATTATAAATGCATTTCTAGCTTTTTCACTATTAGTGAATTTTTTTAATAATTATTTTTCTCGACAAATTACTAGGTTTAAAGTAAAATCATTAACTTTTAGTTTAGAAAGATTAAATTAATATTAACTGGGAATTTAGAGTAATTCTAGAAACATAACTTGGCAGCAACTTAGGAGGAAACAACGAAACTTTTTCAGGTGTCCTGTGCTACATTCCTAATACACTCATAATGCCGACCCTGTTATTATTTATGGATATTTTAAAACATTAATCAATGTTTGCAGCGTTTTGCAAACATTTTGTTACATTTTAGATATTTGAAAAACAATTATAACTTATTATTGTAGTTATTTTTTTAAAAACATTTTAGATTCTAAGGATTTATTTAAAAACTCTTTTATTGTATTGGTCTACTTAAATTTTTTGTAAATTTTTTGTGGAATATTTTATGATCTTTTCTTAGGAAAAATGTTTGTTGAATTTATATTTTTACTGCTTTTATGACATAATAGTTTTAGCTTAATTTTGAAAATGTTTAATAAATTTTATTATTATTAATAAATACTATTACTATTAAAATAATTTTATCTATAGTTTAATGTATGTATAAAAAATATGCAGCGTTTTGCAAACATTTTGCTACATTTTAGATATTTGAAAAACAATTATAACTTATTATTGTAGATATTTTTTTAAAAACATTTTAGATTTTAAGGATTTATTTAAAACTCTTTTATTGTGTTGGTCTACTTCAATTTTTTGTAAATATTTTTGTGGAATATTTTATGAGGTTTTCTTAAGAAAAATATTTGTTGAATTTATATTTTTACTGCTTTTATGACATAAGAGTTTAAGCTTAATTTTTAAAATGTTTAATAAATTTTACTATTATTAACAAAATTACGATTACTGGTAAATTGATTTTTTCTATAGTTTAATGTAAGTATAAAAAAATATAAAATAAATGATTATTGCATTTAATTTAAACACAACATCGAACAAAAAGAGTTTTATAAGAATATCGCAAAGATTCTAATCTATAAATACATTTCAAAATAAATTTACAATCGGTTGCATCACTTCATATTTGAATAAAATAGCAAGAAAGAAATAAAATTATTATACTTAATAAACATCATATTACATCAATACTGCAACAACAATAATTGATCAAACATGTGCAACGGAACAAAATACACTTTTCACTTTTATTTTCAATATCTCTCCACACATACAATAAAGATTTCAATGTGCAATACATTGCTTGCTAGTGCACAAGACCGCTCGCAGAATATCGCGGCAATTCCCATTAAAGCGTAATTATTTCGTACGCGACGAAAATATGAACTGTCCGTTTCCCCACCTCTAAATAGGTTATAAGATTTCGATCCTTCTTTTGAAAATTCGTTTAGATCGGATTTGTATGGGTCGAGAATTAGGAGGGGAAACAAAACTCCAAGGTACAGCGATTTAATCAGCAAAACAACACCACTCGGCGGGCTTAGTAAAATATTTTTTACATTTTTTATTATTTAGTTAAGACGATGCAGTCTTCGATGTTACTCGAGCAGTGATACTGATTATAAAAAATTTATGGACAATGATTGCGTTTCATATTGGGTGACGAATAATTTCATTGCCCAATTTATTACGGTTATTCTTAAGGACTTTTAAAGTGCTAATTGATATTAGTTTTTATTATTTTGTTTAAACTATTCAACCATGAATCTAAATATGAACAATACGGTAAGTTTTATTTATTTTAAACTTATTATTTAACTGCGCATTGTTGTTTACGATTTATATGGTCACAAAATTTCAATCTAATTTATTCTGAATTATTTTTTTTTTATAATAGAATGATTATATCTATGAATAAATCAAAACGATTCTGCTTAACACGTTTAATGTTATTCAAATAAAATCAATTAAAAAAAATTGTTTATTAGCGATCTTTAATTATTTACATACTTTATATTGCTAAATTGTATTTATAAATACAGTGTACATTTTCTTTTATAATAATAATAATTATATTGATGTCAAAATGAGTGGTTGTGTCTTGTAAAAGGATGCGAAAAGTGAAATTGGATAATAGATTTGAAACCTTTGATTTAAAAATTATATTGTTTTAAAAAATGCAAAATAATGTTATATAATAATTTAAATTGTATTTTATAAAATAAATACAGATTCAAATGAAAAAATATTATCACATTTCTTTATATATTATAAAAAAATCAACATTATTATTTAAAATAAAGTGTACGTGTAATGAGAAAGTATATTACTAAACAAAAAGGGTTCCATCTGTTCTAATCAGATTAATTTTTTGCGAAGAAAATGTTTAAAATTGTATTTAAATGTTATGCAAAGTTTTAATCTATGATAAAATGTAATGTGTAATCTTCTTATTCATTGACAATTCTACATAAATTGTATAATAATAGTAAATATGCACTCTAACTAATACCTAATGTTAAAATAATAACCGGTAATTTTATATTTTTTAGTAGCTTCGGCTTGTAGCCAAAAAGAAATTTGTTACCAACGGCTAAATATTTACTTATAATATTTTAGAAGATAGAGAAATTATAATTTAAAAGAAAAAAATCTTAAAATTTAGTTAATTATAATTATTAACATGAAAAATTTAAAATGATTCTAATACATATATTTGAACCTGATTTGATTAAATAAAATTGTACAGCATTAGTTCAAAAGTTTGCTTGAAAATTCTGTGTCTATATAATTTGATAAATAATTGTTTACGAAAAAGTAATACAAAAATATTAAATTAAAAATTATTTATGAAATTTTTTTTTTTAATTAATTTTTTTTCGAAAATTTTGCTAGAAATTCAATACATTAAAATATTCCATAAAGCAATATTCCAGCAGATTATGTCCGCTTATTAGAGGTTTGTCATTCAATTTTGATAAAAAAATACTTAAAAAATGTAAAAGCAACAATCAAAATTTTTTTCTTGTTAATAAAATTAAACTATGAAACAATAAAATTATTTAATTTGATTTTTTAACAGTAAAATTGCATGTTTTTTTAATTTTAATATTTTTCAGAAACTTACAAAAAATATTTTTTTTTTATAAAACAGCCAAACAAGTAATGGTTTATTAAAAATAATAATTTAACTTTGTATTTATTTTTGTTATTTTTTTAAATTTAGTATTTTTGAAGAAAATAACTAAATTTTTAATCGGGAGTATTTTAATTTTTTTATTTTCATAAACTTTTTCAAAAATTTGACAAATTTTAAAAAAAAACTTTTTGTTTTTATTTCAGCCGGACTCAAAAAAATCGAAAAAGATTTTTTAATTTTCTTACTTTAACATTTAACATTTATGTATATTCCGCTCTTGTTGGGATATTGAGCGTCACGCGTAAGGGTCATGTAATTGCGTCATAATATCAATTTTTCTAAAAAACCAAATATACTTTAAAAAAATAAGAAAAGAAAGTGACATAATAATAACGAGCTTTTTTCCAAAAAAAAATGAGGTCAATTTGTTAAAACGCTTTCTTAAAGAGAAAAACAAATAAAACAAACAAAACATATAAACCCAAAATATTAAAAAACTAACAAGAAAAGTGAGTAGCATTGTACTCACGAAGGATGTATAAACACACTCACTCACTCACTCACTAACTCACTCGCTCGCTCACTCACTCAATTGATTTGTGTGTTTTTTTACACATCATTAGTGAATACCATGGCATTGAACTCAATTCTTGTTTTTAAGCCAAAAAATACCATTTTTCTTAAAAAAACAAATTTACTCAAAACACAAATATTTTATTTCAACAAAAAGAATGTGAAATAATAAATAACTTTTTTTTTCAAAATTATTAAAACAAATTTTGTTACAAGAAAACAAAAGGTCCATGTTTTAGAACGCTTTTTTTGTTATTATGTTTTTTCTATTTATATACTTTGGACGGTGTTCATTTTATTAGTTTTGCTTCATTTTTGTTTATTTTATTTTTAAAATGTTGTAGTTTTTTTTTGTTAACTTTGCCTTTTTTGTTTAATTTATTATTTTCATTTATTTTTGTTAATATCTATCTTGTGCGTTTTTTTGCTATTTTTTATTTTTTAATGATATTATATTTTTTGTTTATTTTATTTAGCTTCTTGGTCTTGTTTATTTCTTCATTGATTTGTGTTTCTTGATAATTTTGTTGTTTTCTTTATATAACATCTTTGTTTCTTTTTAGTTTTTTTATTGTTTATTCTTTGTTTATATTATTTATTTCATTCATATTGATTATAGTAGTTTTTTAACTTTTCATTTATTGCTTTATTTTTTTTAGTTTCAGACATTTTAAGACGAATATAGATAACTTAATTTAGTGAAATTTTTTAATTAATTTTCTTTAACTTTCAGAACGTTTTAATGCGAATAAAAAAATAATTTTGAACCTCTTTTTATTAATTTTATTTGCGTTTCAGAACATTTTAAGTCGAATAAAAGAAACTTTTTTTATTTAAATTTTTGAAATTAATTTTTTTTTGCGTTTCAGAAACTTTAAGACTAATAAAGACACTTATTTTTTTGATATTTTTTTATTAATTTTCTTTGCATTTCAGAACGTTTTAAGACGAATATGGATAACTTATTTTAGTGAATTTTTTCATTAATTTTCTTCGAATTTCAGAACGTTTTAAGATGAATAAAAAAATAATTTTTAATCTTTTTTTATTAATTTTGCGTTTCAGTACATTTCAAATCGAATGAAAGAAACCTATTAATTTAATTTTTTAAATTAATTTTCTTTTCGTTTCAGAACGTTTTAAGACGAATAAAAAAACTTATTTTTCTGATTTTTTTAATAATGTTCTTTGCGTTTTAGAACGTGACGAATAAAAAATCTTATTTTTTTAATTTTTTTAATTAAATTTCTTTGCGTTTCAGAATATTTTAAGAGTCTTATAAGATAACTTTTTGAAAGTATTTTATTATTTTTTTTGCGTTTCAGAACATTATACGTCAAATAAAAGAAACTTAGGGTTTAATACAAATAAAGAAAACTTATTTTTCTGAAATTTTTTTATTTATTTTTGTTGCGTTTTAGAACGTTTTAACTTTAGTAAAGGTAACTTATTTTTGTGAAATTTTTTAATTTGTTTAATTTGCGTTTCAGAACATTTAAGACTAATAAAAGAATATTTTTTTAAATTTTTAATTAACCTTCTTTGCGTTTCAGAATGTTTTAAGCCGAATAAAAAAAATTATTATTTTTCTTTTCGTCTTAGAACGTTTTACGTCTTATAAAGACAACTTAAAAAAATAAAATTATTGATTTTCTTTGCGACAAAGATCAGTTTAAGTCGAATAAAAGAAACTTATTTTTTTAAATATTTTTTATTTATTTTCTTTTTGTTTCAAAATGTTTTAAGACGAATAAAGAAAACTTTTTATTTTTCTGAAACTTTTTCAATCATTTTTGTTTCGTTTTAGAACGTTTTAAGTTTAGTAAGGGAAACATTGTGAATTTTTTTATTAATTTTCTTTTTGTTTCAGAACGTTTTATGTCTAAAAAAGATATCTTATTATTGATAAATTTTTTAATTAATTTTTTAAATTTTATTTATTCATTTTCTTTGCGTTTCAGAACATTTTAAGTCGAATAAAAGAAACTTATTTTTTAAATTTTTTTATTGAATTTTCTTTGCATTTTAGATCGTTTTAATTCTAATAAAGATAACTTTTTTATAACTTTCATTGCGTTTCGTAATATTTAAGTTAATAAAAAAACTATTTTTTTAAAATTTTTTTAAATTTTTCTTTCCGTGTTAAAACATTTTAAGTCAAATGAAGTAAACTTATTTTATATTAATTTTGCGTTTATTTTTGTTTATTGCATTTTTTAAATGTTGTACTTTTCTGTTAATTTTGTCTTTTTTTATTTATTTTGTTATTTTTAATTTATTTTTGTTGATAGGTACTTTTGCTATTAATTTTTTAAATGTTGTTACATTCTTTATTTATTTTATTAGTTTAATTTGTTAAGTTTGTGTTTAGTTTCTCAGTCTTGTTGTTGTTGTGAGTTGATTTATGTGTTTTGTGGTAATTTTATTTTTTGTTTAATATAATATTTAAGGTTATTTTTAGTTTTTTTGTTTATATTATTTATTTTATTCATATTGATTATAGTTTTTTTAAGTTTTTATTTATTGCTTTTTTTTGTGGATTATTTTGATTTGTTTTATATTTGTCGTTTCTTAATTATTTTTGTTTATTTCGTTTTTTTTTTTAATTTGTTATTTTAGATTAGTTTTTGTTTATATTTTGTTTGTTTTTGTTTATATTTTTTCGTATTTTTTTTCTTAGTTTACTCTATTTTTCTTTGATTTTGTTTATTCTTTGTTTAATTTGTTTACTTCGTGTGTACTACTTTCTTTATAAATTAACTTTTCAGTGTTTTTATTTTTATTTTTGATTAGTTATTCTTGCTTAATTTGGTAATTCTGTTATTTATTGTTTATTTCATTTTTACTTTGTCTTTTGTTAATTTTGCTTATTTTATTATTATCTTAAATTATTAAATTATATGCACAAGATGTAAAATCGAAGAATCAAATGGAATTAGTGGTGAGTTGTCACTGGCGTGAGATGGGTCGCGATTGTTTCTGAGTACTGGGTCCTGGGTCGGGGTTCTGGATAATTTGATACAGGCGTGGGTCACGGGTTATGGCTCATTATGTCGTGGGTAGTGGGCGGTTAGTGGCGCGTGATGGATGGTAAATAGTGGATCGTGAGTAAAAATATTTTACTCAGTTTGCCTTTTTGGGGTATTATAATACTCACATTCTGATAATAATTAATAATAAATTAAAAATAAAAATAATTTTTACTTAATAAAACAATATTACTTTTACTTTACTTAATAAAAGTAAATCCGGGTTCTTCATCTTCATCTCTTCATGAAGTAATACAAAATTCATAATCTTATTATATTCCATGCTATATTTCATAAAAAGAAATATGTAGGCTTCATTTTATAAATTTTAATGCTCCATAAAGTAAATCTGTTTAAAAAATGTCTTTCATAACAAACATTAAAGAGACATCAGCATATAGTTGAGCAATAAAATTGACAATTCTACGTTTAAAGTAAATAAGTTACAAATATGTCAAATGTACAAATATGTTATATTTGAAATTTCATAAATTGTATTTCGTTGAAATTAAATATGTCCAGCTTACAAAACAAACTTTACTTTACTAAGTGTTTAATTAAGATTGCAATATGTTTGTAAGTGGTTAACCATTATCGTTATTATCACATGATAACTCTTATACAGAAGCAATTCTTAAGTAAAATGAGAATAAATTAATTAGAAAGTTTGGTCTATTATGTTTATCATTTATGTGTTACCACTTTATTAACTTTTTTTAATAAAAGATGTATAATTTTATTGGTCGGTTTTATCTAATTGTATTTACTAGTATAAAATATTATTATAAAAACTTCAAAGAACTCAATCCACTTTTATATATATATTCCTTTATTGTTTTATTCTTTTTTAAGCCAATTTAATTAAAAGAAAATCGACAAATATGATTGATTCTAAAATCATATTTAAATTTATCTATTGGTATGAACAAATATATTATTAATATATTAAGTAGATTAATTATATGTATAATAAAAATGACGATTCAAAACATACCTTTTTCGGGACCGCTTACTTTTCTAATTATCAGGTATTCAAATTAACTTGAAATTATTATAATGCACTGTTAGGTGACCTGAAAAAGACGTGTGAAATAAATAGGTTTTACTAAAAAATTATAATCTAAGAAAACTAAATCAATTAAATTAATTGAATATCCATGCATTGATGATTTACAGAAAAATTGGTTTGACTAAGGCTTTACTATTGGTTTAATTAAAAATACTTACTAATAACTTAAAAAGAACATTCAACAAAATCACTTTGAACATGGAAAATCATTCTTACAAAATGGTAAAAAAATTTGTTTCTACTTTTTTTAAGTAGTGGTATAATATAGTGACTGGCATTAAATTATTTATATTATATTAAGGTAAAAAACAATAATATTTCCATCAATATTTCCATCAATATTCATATTTAAATTCCTATCAGGTGAAGGTTACAGACCTATTGTTACAACCAAGTTGTATGTAAATTAACTGCATTCTATTAAAACTATTGAATTAATAATTGTTTGATCTACAAGAATTTTACTATGTTCATTCTATTTACTTTGTTATTGCACGAAAATTTAATATACTGATTATATTATAAAATAATAATTACATTACCAAATTAATATTTCTTATCGCTTAATTAAAATTGAATGAAATAATATGTGTGAAAATTTCATAGGGTAACATATACAGTGCGTTTTTTTATTATGCACCATAGGGATTTACATAGTAAAAACTTAAGGAGTTGTTAATGGTTTTTGCAAAACAAATTTTCGAATAATAATTTTAGTACGCTGTAAGGTTACATTGTTTTTGATAATTTTGTTGAATGGTTTGCGCATAATTTTTAATTCATTCTTGACTGGAGTTCTAACAAAGTTTGAACATGAACTTAAACGGGGGGGGGGGCGAAACAAAACAGTCTATTTGACTTAACATTGGTGTATTCAACGCTTCAACGAAAGTTGAAAAATTAAAGTTCTATCTTTCTTCTCTGTCTTGGCCAAACTTTAAAACGTTGGTACGGCAGCCATTGTTTAAACACTTAGTTGCGGCTCCCGGTAAATAAATGTATAGTATAAACGTTAAAGGTTTATATTTTAAATTTCATAATATACCCCATTTAAATATATGGTAGTGCCTCTTGAATAATTTCAAATTTTTCAAAAGCGTCTTGAACTAAGTAAGAGCTGTTCTATGGCTTCCACCCCAATTGAAGATGAACGGTTTTGTGCACTTTTTATTTTTTGGTAAAAAGAATTGTATTTTATCAAGATTAGCTATTTTATATTTACTGTTGTTATTTTATATAACTAATCACCAAACAAAATATTATTTAGATCTCGACATTCTCCACCTCTACAAAATGGAAAATATTTTTAATTAAGAGCTGTTCTATGGCTTTCACCAATTGAAGATGAATTTTTTTGCGCACTTTTTATTTTTTGGGAATAAGAATAAGGCACAGAAATCCGAATGGCAGTTGTATTTGATCAAGATTAGCTATGTTATATTTACTCTTGTTAATTTATATAACTAAAAACCAAACAAAATATTATTTAAATCTCAACATTTTCTACCTCTACAAAATGAAAAATCTTTAAACATTATTAACTAATTAAGAGCTGTTTTATGGCTTCCACCAATTGAAGATGAACTTTTTTGCGCACTTTTTATTTTTTTGGGAATAAGAATAAAGCACAGAAATCCGAATGGCAGTTGTATTTGATCAATATTAGCTATTTTATATTTAATTTTGTTGTTTATTATAACTAACAACCAAACAAAATATTATTTAGATCTCAATATTCTCCACCTCTACAAAATGGAGAATCTTCAAATATTATTATTATGGTTGTGTATCTGACATAATTTTATTTTTGTTATTATAGATGAGTGGCATTTAGATCTTCTATGATAAATGGCTTTGCGGATTGGTAGATTTGTTCTATAGGTAAATAAGTATGCAGAACCTTTTTTATTTCTAATGTTTTGAATTATAAGAAGAAGAATTTGCAATATTTTTATAGATTTTGCAAAATAAAACACTTCCACAAACAAGAAGCCAACAAAACAACTAAATACATTTAATAACACATAGAAGGAAAAAAATCGAACTACTGCGGAGTATGAAGAAAATAAAAGTTTATATTATGACAGCGAAATGGAAGAAATTAATTTTGTATTGGGGCAACACTATGATTTGCTTTACCCTGCATGACGCCACACATGCAGACTGAAGCGAACGTAACCGATCTATTTTATTGTAACTTAGGAGAAGCTCTACCAGCCTGATTGTGGGGCTGGGCACCTACTAAAACCCTCTCAACTTTCCGAGCTCTTTGCAAACTTGGAATTGTTAAGCATATCTTTTCCAGCTTTTCCTTTGCCACGGTTCATCTACGACAATTGTAGAAGTTGTGTTCTGGCTTATACTTCTACTTGTCAAACATCGATTTGCCACTTTGGTACTTTGAAATCTCTGGGAGTAGATTTTGAAACAACCATGATCGTTTAGTAATTGGGCCAAGGAACACAACCAAACTTTTTCGTACTTTTGTAATATCTAAAGATAACCACAAGCGACATCTTTTTTTGGGCCGTATTAAAAGCCTGTAAATATTTAGAGTTATTGCTCAGTCTTATTCCATTTCAGTATTTTCTCATCTATCAGTTTTCTCTTGATGTTGTGGAATTTCATTTTTATTCTAATCGGCGGCACGAGTCAATTAAATTAATCAGAATATTCTCAAATCCAATGTTCTTTGTTGTTTTAACAGCTTATGCCCTATGTTTTGCATAGTAGCAGTATTTGTATTTGTTGGATTTTACCTAACTGGCCATCGACGTCGAGATCCTTCTAGTCCTGTTTATGTAGTTATGTATATGCTGTGTTAAGGCTTGTTACTCTAGAAATTTGCCTCCGATATCTTAAGCACCATTAATTATTTCCAATTTTTCACGTTGGTACGCTAATAATACGCAAATCTCTTGGGGTAGATTTTAAAACAGCCATGTTCGTTTAGTAATTGGGTCAAGACAACACAACCAAATTTTTACCAGTACTTTTGTAATATCAAATGATGACCAGAAGCGCCATCTATTTCTATTTAAATGTTTTATTGATGTATAACATATCATTTATAGGCCGTATTGAAAGCCTGTATATATAGAGTTATCGTTCTATGTTTTTTTCCATTTCAGTATTTTCTGATCTTTCAGTTTTTTCTTGATATGGTGGAATTTCATTTTTATTTTGATCGGCATGACCGAGTCAATTAAGTTAATCAGAATATTCTCAAATCTAATCTTCTTTGTTGTTTTAACAGCATATCTCTATGTTTGTGCATAGTAGTAGTATTTGTATTTGTTGGGTTCTACCCAACTGGCCATTGACCTCGAGGATCTTCAGCCGTGTTTATATAGTTATGTATGTGCTGAGTTAAGGCGTGCTACTCTAGAAATTTGCCTCCGATATCTAGAGCGCTATTCATTATTTCCTAATGGTGAATGGTACCTGTACCGGCGGGGTTATGGGATTACCCATCCAAGTGCTGATCGTGGCTAACGTTGCTAGCTTTGCAAACATTTGACATCAGCCGTACTGGATATTGCACCCCGGCGGTTTGTTTGCATAATTTGTGGTTTTTTCTTATATCTAACTTAATTTAACTAGCAAAACCCCGTTATCACAGGCCATCGACTTAGGGGCAAAGATATAAAACATAAGAAAAATAGATAAAATTAGACTTTCATTGTCATCAGAACTTACTGACGATTTATCGGTAGCAATTGTAGAGAAATATTTCTACTCTAATTTACAAGAAATGATCTATATAATGAGTTAGATTTGTATGGATTGCAATGCCAATATGTCTCTGTGGTAGGAATAAATGTTTACTCATATTATGAAAATATATTTATCCAATTGATTTGTATTCAATTTATTCAAGCATTTTATGCGACTTATGACACCCAATTTTTTTTTATTTATTAGATGAAGAAAAGTATCTATAATATATTATGTAGTACACTGCGATTTTTAATTTATGAAATAAAATTGAAGTTATTAATAAATTATTGAAATATTTGCAAAAAAAACATGAGCTATTATAACAAATCTTTTGAAAAACGTAGCAAATATATTAAAAAAGCTGTTTGACGATTCTGGTAAAAATAGCCAAATTTATAGTTTTTTTTACAAATCACTTTTGTAAATTAAACGGTACAATTCAGTTTTATGTAAATGCGCCAATAACATTGCGTTTACTAACTTCCAAATAAAATTGAATTAGTAGTTTTGTGTAAAATTTATCCAAAAATGAATAATAGGTAATTATTTTTTTTAATTTTATGTTAATTGTTAATAAAGATATTAATAAGATGTAATAAAATTATAATTAACTTAAGCGTTGCAAGATCTTACACCTCAACATTTAATCTAACAGAAAAAATACATTCACTTAAACTCGTTGCTTTATTTGTTGTTATACTTATCAGAGCATTTACAACAATTTACATCATATTTTGTAACTTATTTTAAATATGATAATAATTTAAACATTTTTATATGAATTTATTACTTAATTGGATTTTGTTTATTATTGCTAATTATTGCAAAGCAATATTAGTTATAATTTCCGAACAAACAAACGATGATATAATCATTTATATTAAAATGAATAGAATAATTCAAATTTATAATCCCATATACATAATAAGAAATATTTCGTTTATAGAACGTAATTATTGAAAATTAATGAGTTTATTAATCGACTATATAATATTAATTTAAAAATGTACTAATGTCTTTAAATTCGTAAAACTGAGAATTCAAATAATATACAGTGCTGGGTTTTACAATAATGATTTTTTTAGTTAAAAAAAATAAAGATGTGGTCTTGATCTGCATGTTTAGAAACTTACTTTGCGCCATATACCATATACTTGCTATATTTTGTCCTAAAATTAAAAATCATGTTCAAATCCAAATGGGAAAATAAAGATTATATATAATTATACAAGCACACACACAGATATATATATATATATATATATATATATATATATATATATATATATATATATATACATATATATATAGTTGGCGTTGACGACGATTAACAAAAAATGTAAAGAAGTTTAGGTAAACTTAGGTTAATTATAATTTTAAACGATTTAAAAAAAACAGATTTTGGATATGCAATTAAGTTATTTTGCACATTATAACATTATTATAAGCTTGGTTTCTGTGTAAGAAATTTTCCTCCAATTATTAAGCTATTTTTAAATGATCACCAAGAAATAAGATAACATAATTAATCACTTCTCGGGATATTGTCTCTGCGTGGTTTATATTTAGAACATAATAATTTTGAAATACCCCATAACCTGGCCCATTCGGTACCAAACGGGATGTAAATATATACCTGTGCACATATGTGAATAAACAACTTATTTATCACACTGTTAATTTTTTATAAACTATGAAGTATTCAAATACATTATTTTTAATAGTTCTTTATTAGTGCTGTTACTATTTTTTAATTATTAGAGAGGCTTAATTTTTCATTTTAATATTTTTAACAGTTATGTAATTGACTAATGTTTATATAATGGCTCAATTAGAAAATTGAGTAGTTTAAATAATTATTAACTGTGAAGAAAATATTTATACCATTTAAACCATTTTAAAGATGATATGATAAATTTTCATGTAATGCTTTTACAATAAAAATATAGCTCTCATCAAGCACATAACATGTAATTGCTATAATTTCCACAGATTTAATTGCATATCTTCTTCAACATCAACAATCATATTTGATTCGTTGAAATGTCAAGATTAGAAATAACAGTTAGATTGTTATTTAATCTAGGCCAGTGTTTTTCAAACTTTTTTGCTTTTTTGGTCACTTTTTTTTTAATGTATGTCGTGTGGAATTTGACTTGAAATTACAGTTATTTGTATATAGATTGCGATCTTATCAAAGTTGCAATGCTATATTATTTATATATTTAAATGATTGTTCATTAAAAATTGTTCTTTGCAAATTTTAGCTTTCATAGACTCAGATACTCTAGCAATTGGGCACTCAAAAATAATAGCTACTTGGTTTTCTATTGAAGCGTGTGAAAGTATAGATATGTTTATTTAAATATTTAATTGTATTTTACTGTACCATATTTTAAATGAATATAAATAAAATAAAATAAATTGTTTTAAAATATATAACTTATATTTTACGACAAACGTTTCGGTATACAATATCTTCGTCAGCTAATAGTAATAAATATAATAACAATAAATTAATGTAACAGATATATAAAATAAATAATAACGATTGACAATAAATCAAATTGATATATTACAAATTGATTTTAACAGTAAAATTTATAAATTAAATTTCTAAATGTTTAATAAATAAATATACTCTATATATTTTAAAACAATTTATTTAATTTTATATGTTAATATATTTATTTATTAATTGGATAAATTTAAAAGATTAGGTTAATTATTAAAACTGTTTTGATGGTTAGGTTGTTTCTTTAATTATCCTGCATTTGCAAATGTTACACGATATATGTATTAACATCAATTTAGTCATTAAAGCAATTTTGTTTCTTAGGTTCTTTCTCTAATTTTGTAGCAATTGCAAATTTAATACAATCATATTATTACTTGTCTACATTTACGGCAATAGCAAAATTAACACTATATATATATATATATATATATATATATATATATATATATATATATATATATATATATATATATATATATACACATACATTAACCTGAAA
>JARJEC010000497.1:0-13936 GCA_030264575.1 Tachinus sp. AB-2021 | reverse complement strand
TCACTGTCAAGTATTATGTCAACCAAAAATTGTGCCGTCTATACACTTTTTGGCTAAATTTTCTCCCATTTTTACAATAAAAATATTGTAGTTGCGAATTTTATATATTAATGAATATGTTGGTGCTTCTTGGCAGTCACAACCAGAGTCTGAGCTCCAACCAGCCATGCCGAATTGTCGAAAAAGTTATAACATTAAAACATGGGCTAATTATGAATATTTCTCTATAAAGTACATAATTTTAATTATATCACATAAAAGTAACAAAAAATTAAAACGTACATTATACTCGTCAGTATCGATGTTACCAATTGTGATATAATTATGAAATTTGTCCATTATTATCGTGTTTTGGAGCGTACCATGTAAACTAATCGGAAAGTTTACAAATCTAATAAACACACACTACTTTTGCACATATTTTTAATATTTACATACTAGTTTTATATAAAAATATACTAATTTATAGTAGTATTTATAGACTATTTATGCATTAGGGGAGATGAGTAATATGTTTTTTACCTAAAGTAGACGGATGTGAGGGAGGTGTGTAAGTCTACCACAGATAAAAACATAAATAAAATCACATACTGCACACAATACTTTATTTTTTAGTACATAGAATTTTGTGCTTTTCTAAACAATATATTATAAAAATCGTAAAGTGGTGCGTAAAGTTGTGTGTTTGTTTTCAATAATAAACAAAGTTAATATTTAAAGAATAATTTTCTGGTGTTTGGAAGTAAGGTCTTAAGTAACATTTTTCATGTTTAGGAATTATTAAAAAAATACTCCTACTCCAACTCTAGTAAATATTAAAAAAATATTTATGTTCTAACATTAATATCATGGTTTTATGTAAAACTTAGTGTTATTAACCTAGTATGAAGGACTTAAATTCAACGCTTTTTTTAACTAATTTTGGACTTAAGACCTTTCTACTAACAAACTGTAGAGAATTGCTGAAGTCGGTAGTAAGGACGTTAGTCTCCGGTCTTAAAAAATCTAAAAGAGAAACATTAAATCCTTAAGAAGTCGAAACATTTGTACGTAAAAAAACTGTACACAAACCAAAAATGTACAGTGCAAAATTGCTAGTTACTTGACCTGGCAAATCCAAAATTATATAATGGCCATTGTTTACGTCCATTTTCCGCAACTTTGGCGGCAGGTATGATCTAAAAGAGTTAGGAGGATAGAAAAGCTCGCAAAAAAATACTTGGCGCATAGTATGGTAGCAAAGAATAGAATATCACTTTCATTGCAATTGTATAAGTAAGTTGTAACATTAATTTGTATCTGTTATCAAAACTTTATGTTGTGAGCAGTACAATTGCTCGTCTTCAAGCACAATTTCAGCATAAAGTTGTACGTTTTGTCTATCTATTGGAGGATCTGAGAAAATTGAGCAAAAAAAATTGTTATATTTTATAATAAACAATATCATAATAATTTATACAAAATAAAAGTAATTAAAAAACATTATTATTCCTCAAAACATATAATAAATTTGAGAAAAGTTTTGTCGAAAATTGCAGCCGGGTGTCTTTTAAACTCAGAAGTAATGCTTATTATAGTAAATAATGCCTCATTTGTTTCACCAGATAAATAATTATCTTGAGTGGATGGGTGCCAGCTTTTTTGCGGGGAGTTGCTTGTTTGTTGTTGAAACTCATCATTCTTTTTTATTCTTCATGTTGATGTTATGGCATAGTCTTTCTTCACCAATAACATTTATTGACAAAATCAATAATCTAAGTATTATAAGTGATTACACACGCAAAGTACGCTGATTTTGTTTTAAATTAGAATGTATGGTGCCCAAAAACTTTAAATTGAGTTTTGAACTTTGTCTATAGAATGCAAATATTGTAAGTTGGTTTATTGGTTACAAATTGTCTATCAATTTGTCTATCAATAAAAATATTCAAACTTCAATCAACAATTTTAACTTTAACACTGAACGAGTAAAGCAGACCAGACGAAGCGTTTAATATACTAATATTTCAATAAATGCTGTCTTTAACAGTCTTTATTAAAATCTTATTTTTCTCCTTTTTTTTAAACAATTTATATAGAAATTTATAAATCTTGGGAAAGAGAAAAAAACTAATTTTTCTTAAAAGAAAAAATTAGGTTCTCATTTAAAAAACAAAAGTTGATAGTTATAGCGTGTAAGCTTGGTATTATACAAAATATATTGAAAATAATAAAACATTTATAAAAATGCCTTTTTTCCTAAAATCCATAATAAAAAAATATGCATATCATTACAAGAACTTAATAGTAATATACAACAATTTTCGCTAATTGTGTTTATATCAAACAATGAAACATTGACGATAAACGAACAACAATATGAACAGAATTATAAAGAAATAACAAAGACCAAAAGGATGAAAGCGGCAGATTTATTGTCTAATTGTCTATTTGTTTTTAATTTAAAGAAATTGTAAATTCAAATTTCCAAAACAAAGGTTCAATGTTTTCATACAAATATGATTCAAATGTCATTTCTAGATATTCTAGCTTATTTAAGTTAAAACATGTAGTAAAATAGCATTTGAAAAGTTAATTATTATAATCCAGCGGCATTCATTTTTACAGGAATATACTTGCTTGAACATTTTCTTCATTTGCAACACATAAAACGTCGTAGAGGAGGAAAATTAAAATTATCTAACTTTAATTATTATAAAAAGCATCCAATTGAGGTTACCAATACTTAAATCAGCCAAGTGCATTTTAAGGGGAAAAAATGTTAAGACAGTTTTTGGTTTATAATAATATAATATAATATTGTACATAAATTGTGCACACAAAACATTTTTAGCTCTCCTTAAAATTTTATCTAAATGGACTTGCCTGGTTTATGCATTGGGTCCCTCAATTATTTTACCATCTAATATTTTATAGATGCAGTTCTTAAATTATTGCCAAGTTCTATACGCGAGAAGTATTGACCCATAGCAGGTAAAACATTTCAAAGACAATTGTAAGAAATTGTTTAAATGTTTCAAGTTTGACGCAAAACCAAATTATTGAAAATTTTGCAAAGAAACAAACAATACAAATACATCTATTTCATTCAATTGACATTGACTACTCTTGTCTATATTAAATAAAGAATAGAAGAAGGACAAAGGATGTAAGATAACCAAATATTTTATTATTATTTATTTGTTTTTCAATAAAACCTATCAATTTAGAAATTGTGACAGATTTCACCACAGACACATTTGAAGAGAAAAGCCTCTAAATATTTTCAGTGACATTTGCTTCAATTTTGTTACAACCAATAACACATTAAATGAATTAGGTAGTTTTCTAAAGCCAAACATAGATCAAATTAAAACTGCTAGTTTAATTCAGGGCACACAGTAGCAGTTTAGTCCCCACGCACACAGTATGTTTGGTATAATAAGTACCATATTTCTTGATCTCCAACAACGTGTCTCCATACCACCAGATATTCCACCCGTTGTGCAACTTCTGAACACTTGACACTTGGAAGACTAGTTTTGAAAAGTATTATTTTAATACAAGCGGTAGCTACGCGGTATCTAAGATAAACACAAAGTTGGTAGTTTTTATTAGGAGTTTGTGATGTTTGGCGTCAAATTCAAATCAATTTCAAATTTTAAATTTCATAATAATTTGCAGTACTATTTTGTAAACAAATTTTACTTATTATTTACATTTTGTTACGCCAATGTTTATTATAAAAATTACCAACAATCTATAAAATATATCTTCATTTAAATTTGGCGCCAAATTCAGTAATTCCAATTGCCAACCTTTATAAAATATCTCGTTAAGACACTACAAGCGGCAAATATAACGTAAGGTAACATTAACCTATTACTACTGACATTTCTAATAATATCGGGAATATTTAACGTGTGACGTCATGAACGTGTTAAAATAGCACTTTTCAAAACTGGCCCCCAATGTGTTATATTAACGTAAGCAGTATCTAGAATAAACAAAGCTAGATAACCTACTATGACATTTTACATGTGACGTCATATTCGAGTTTGTGTTAAAATAACAATTTTCAAACCTAGCCCCCCTGCGAAGGTGACGTATTTTCACATGAGATTCAATATTAGGTATTTTTAAACAACGTAACCTACATCGTACACGGAATTCCTCATGTGAATGCTGTTTCGTATGGAAAACATGACAGTCATGACAGATATAACCAATTTTATAGAGAAGAAGGTTTATTACACATAGGACTTGTGAAAGAAAATTTTATTTATATCATATCTGTTGTAGTTTTTGACAAGATTGTCCGATATAATTGAACTAAAAGATGAACTTTACCAACATAAACGAGATTGTAAAAATAAAAGCAATAATACGGGCACTTTGAAGAAAGCCATATTTTTTATTTTGATAATACATATTAGATATCAAACCAAACTTCCACAAAAAAATAATTAGTAAAATGTTATTTGAAAAAAAAAACAATTTAATATATTTTTTATCACGAATTTATTCTCTATACATTACTATTTTCGGCTCCACTAGAACCTCTACGAATGTTACAAGTTATATATAACTTGTAACATCCGTGGAAGGCTCTAGTCATAAGAATGGATTATCACATAGGTATAGGGTCACTTCAATTAATTATATGAAATGTTATTTATTAATGATAATTATACGTGTAATTTTAAAACAGATGCAATCAATCTAAACGTGCTCTATCACAATATCATCAAACTAAAAAGATAACGAATTCTGTTCAATCTAAATTATATACTTTTTTCCAGTCTTTTACTATGATTTTAATTTTGTCTTATATAATTAATTTATTATACGTTTTTAATAATTGTTCACATTTAGTAACAATTTTTCAATTTGATTTTATTTTGTACTACTTTTATATGTTTTTATATTATTTATTTATTGTTTATTTACTGTTTTGCTTGGTTTGCCTGTAGTGGGAATACCGCATTTTACAGCATATGTTTTCATACAAACTACATCATTTGAATTTGTGCACTGTTGAAAAATACGTATATCTTTCTCAGAAAAATGTTTGCATGTGATTCGATTCTCATACGAAATTTTTCAGTTCGAGAATAGCAGTCCTGCCGTTTTAGCTTTGCCAAAATTTAATCCTGACTACAGAGGATCTGCCGCATGGCTATTAAAAATTAAAGGATATTATAAACTTGAGTTTTGCTGATTAGACAGGGAAACAGTAAGCAGGGTTTGCCAATTTTTATTAAAATCAGCTCAAAGATGGTTTACTGCATGGCAACCAACACAAAACACCTGGGAAACATCTAAGATAGATTTTGCGGTTTCGTTTCCTAAACAAAGAAATTTGGACAAGCTTTTAAATGACGCAGTAAGTTATATAAGTTCTAAGGCACGTAGTTATGTAGAACATATAGCATTAAAATTTAAAAAATGCTTACCGGCTTTGTTCAGACTCTGATTTGATCAAAATACTTGCACATTCTATAGACAAACCTGAGGTACGAACGACATCACACAATTATAGTGTCATGTTGCATTACTCGCAAATTTTGTAAAAATACGTACTGAAAACATTTCACTTGATTTTCCTGCGATAAAATTTATAATAAATTGCACAATTGTCTAACTATAAAGATGCAATTGCATTAAGAGGTAGCGAGCGTTGTCAGTATTGTAAAAAACAAGGTCATCGTTTTGAAAGTTGTTTTCGTCTGCAGATAGTTATTTCTAAGTTTAAGGGTGTTGTGCATGCATGTTTAGCTAAAATAAAGAACATCTTTTCAATAAATTAATTTTATATTTATATTTTGTATCGCGGCACGGATGACCTCACTCGTTCCCCTTAATTGGTTTACGTTTTATTTCTCCGTTTTTCGGACTACCACTTCAATATAAACGTTTTTACTTCAAAAATTAAACGTTCAGCATTGATATTTTAAGTTGCGTCATTTAATGAATTGCAGCGTCCGTGATACTACTTATACTATGCAATATTAAACATGCGCCAGATTTAATCAAAGTGGTGCCACTTTAAAGTTGCGTAATACAAAAAGTGGACAAGTGTAAGAGCAGAATAAAAATATGCCACTTGGAATAAAGCAAATAAGAAGACAAAATTAGTCGCTTAACAATCCACACACTTGGATACAAAATAAGTTAAAATAATCAATCTCCGTTTACTTTGTTTCTTTATGAAACAATCTTTCCGTATATAACTAAAAAATTCTTGAATCTCGACGTATTGCCTATTACAACACCATTCGAAGTTGCGCGTCTAGTAATGTTCAGAGAATACGTCTCGCATAAGTATTTTGATCAATATACGTACAATATATGATACGATACGTCAACAATACTACAAACATTTTTCAAATCATCTTTATACCAAATTTAAATAAACATATTTGGTTGATAAAAAGCTATCATTAAATGTATTTTTATGAGATTACGTTAGGTTATAAGAGACATTTTGTCGGTTTGATTTAGAGACGTAAATTTGATAACATAGAATTACATTTCATTGAGGTTGTTAGACAATGGACTTTTTGGTAAAAAAATTCTGGACAAAATGGTCGTAAGATATAAGGTAGGCAATCAACAGAGACAATAAAACTTTGATAAATAAAATTAATTAATAATAATAATATTTATTAATAGATGAATTACCGATTGTAACAAAATTCATTGCTTAAAATCTCACTACGACAGCTGAAATTTTTTAAACTTATTTCAATATTTCATTGACTTTATTTTACTATATTTCGGTTCATACAATTTTTTGAATCGAGTAAAAAACTATGTATGCTATGCTACACGGACAAAAATGTACTTCGGATTCATTCTGCAACCGGTTATCAAATACATCCGAAATATAGCATCTTTTGTACTTGTAGCATAAATAAGTATTTTAAATCAATTCGTTATATATATAATAAAAAAATTAATTTATAGTTGCACATTCTACAATTAAATGTTTCACAATTCACCAATTCATTGAATCATATAAATCACAAAATGATTTAATTGCATTAACTAATTAGCACACTGCACCAAGATAATTCATTTACTTTATGGGAACTAGGCTACTTGCATTAAATTTTATGGCAGAATAATCACGGCAATTATCGTATAGTCAGAAGATAAAATATCGGTAATTTTATAGTGTAAAGTTGACTTGGTTTCAAGTGTAGTTCTAGCGTAATGTTTAAAACAGATATTATATTATTCTGTACTACCAACATTTAATTTTTTTGCCTGTTAAATTATTTGACAATCTTAATTTAAAATAAAACCTTTTTCTATTAAAACTTATATTAATAAATTCAATTTTGTGTAATTAACGTTTTCATAAATTCCGAATAAAATCTGAAAGGTCAATTTTGCAATTTTTATTTAATTAATAATAAATTAACTGCATTAAATATTAGCAACGGTTTATTCAATTTCAGAATAATATTTAAAAAGGGCAGAGTTCAGCCAGCACACAGTTCCTGATTTTTCATCAAACCACACCTACATATTTTAAAAGAAAAACATTTCTAAATTCTCGGAAATATGTATTTTTATTTTGCATCCTATTCGCTCAATTGCTGTATTAAGTTCTGACATTGATGCCCAAGAGACTCAACATCAAAATTTATTATTGTTATAAAAAGTTGATAATGTTATAAAATCAATCAAATAGTATCATATTATTAATCTGTATTTTGTAAAATTATGTCTATTATTGACACAAAATAAACATTGACATCATTAACCTATTTTAAAGTTTTTATATTTTATATTATTTATTATAATTGTAATGTAATTATGTTTCTCTGGGACATTTTAAAAGTTGAAACTAGTCAAGAAAATAATAAATATAAACGAAGCATATTTCTACAATAATGAATAAATAAAAATTAATAAAATCACTGCAATATTTTTTGCGTTCTTTATCTTCATCTCCTTCGTTGTCAGTCTAGACATAAAAGATATTATTTCATCATTTATACTTGCTAGGGTAAAAGGCTAAATAACTCCCAATGGTGCCAATATGCAAAAAAAATAATTTGCGGTCAATTAGATAAAGGCAGCCAGTCTAAATTTGATTATAATTTTATAATTGAAAACTGAATTTATAATTAACAGCTTTATCTGAATTAATATAATAAATAAAACATTAAGCAATACCGAATTATTATTATAATAATTTCTTTTAGTTATAGTATGAGAATTTGTATTTCGTCGTTGATACTGCAATATCTTATATATCCAAAAGTTAAGACATTCTGACACGAAACTTGCTACATACTGCACCCTTCTTGCCGTTCGCTCATTATACGCGTTCTATTGGACCGTTCCATACAACATTTTGCAGGACGGCTGAAATGAGTATTTTGGTTACAATGACGCCATAAACCAAACAATGCATTTTTGACATACGACATATTGCAGTATCACCGACGATTTGTTAGAGTCCAACTGGCCATTAACCTCGAGGTCCAACAGCCGTATGTATGTAGGTGTGTGTGTCAAGTTAAGGCTTGTTACTCTAGAAATTTGCATCCGATACTACAAATGTTATTTTTTAGTTGTAAAATCGTACTTATATTAAAATTATATAACATTTTTTTAAACATTATATTATATTTTACGTAAAAATTGCTTTAATAAAATTATTATATGAAAAGCAATGATAAGATTAATGAGATGGAATAATATCCCAATTTTTGGCATATGACGCACAATTCGCCCACATCTCCCACGCATTATATCAGAATTGCGTGGGTTATTGGTTTGAATCTATAAAGTACGCAAGTAATTAGCTAGTCTAAATATTGAACATTGCATCCCTGGCCAGTTAACATTAAATGATTAATATATAATCAGCTCATAATATACATACATAATGTTGCTATAAAAAAATGATATGTTTATTTCAAGTTTTTTTAGTGGAAAGTTTAAAAAAATTACTTCATAGTTTCCATAATTTTTTGTTGTAATTTTAATTACTTAATTACTAGTCTTTCAGATAAGTTACCGTCTATTAACAGTAATGATACTAAATTAAAATGAGTGCATTTTTAATCAGTTGTCATTTTTATCTGTGATTAAGGAAAGGATTTGTTGATATAGTGATGCCTACGTAAATGTTTTGTAGGATTGGTATTGGGAAAAAGTATGGATAGATGCGGAGAACGGAAACGTTTGGGTCGAGCAATTGTGGTCTAATATTGGTGATTGAAGTTTAATTTGGAATCAAAGTATTTGCATATAGGTTACGGTGAAATTGCTCGTTGATACATATAAATGTTTTTTGATATTTTATGATACGGAATAAAGTTTTATTTTTAAAGAGTTTGCAAGAAGCCGCCATTTCTGAGTTGTGTTTGATGGTTGTAGTTGGGAAATAGATGATCTTAAGGAGTTACTGAGGGAAATTTAAGTAGTATCATCATCATATTGTAACACGTGCAATTTTTGATCAAAATAATTTGGATCAAGAATATATCCTGCAAAACAAATTGTATAGAAAATGCAATAAGTGAGCCTTGGGGAACACCTTACTTTGATGAAAAGTGGGTTATCCCATTTAAAATTTTTGAAAGGTGCTTGTTGGAGGGGATGGCTAAAGTGGCGGACAAGTATATATCAAAAGATGACCCTCTCAAAATACCTTAGATGCGTTCGGTTAGTCTGCTCCGAACACCAAACGCATTTTAGCCGTTCGGAAATGCATAATATTTAACACCATTTACACCGAAAGGCGAGCAAGAGTATTTGGCAATATTTGAAAATAATTTCAAAAATCGTGTTTATTTTATTTTAATTACAATTATTAATACGCACACTATTAATAATGTCATAATGTCACTTAGAAGAACAATTATTCCCACAACAACTTGTACAATAAAAAAATTAGTCAACGAGTAATCTAGGGGAAAAAGTCATTTTGCTTATCACAAAAAAGTTGTAGTAGAAAATCACCGTTTTGCGTTAATTTCTTTAACAATGAATGTTCAGAAACACTCTACTCATTTAATTATTGCAGAAACAGGCAGAGTAGTAACGTTACTCAAGTAGGGATATACAGAAAGACAAGTAACAAACATAATTGAACATATAATTATATATACACAAAAAATGGTTACAAGAAGGTACATACCGATCTGAGAAGAACGAACATAACAATTTTAAAATTTGAACTTGTTGCGGTTTAGAACTATCGAAAGAAAATAAATTGATTTGGTAAAAAAATTAGAATTCGTAAAATTTTTATTTGTAATATTAATGATACCCAATAATGCAATCATAAATATTTTAAAATAAAGACATAAAAAAACAAAAACTAGGAAAGAAAATTAAAATTAGAAATTCTGACAGAGAAATTAAAACTAAAGAAAAAATATTTGTATTTGTATGTATCTCTGCAAAACACAAAATAATTGAAATGGGAGGCAAACAAAAAGCAAAAATTGTGCATTAGAAATTTAAATGGAATAAAAACAGAAAAATGTTTGCTAGTAGCAAAAATGAAACATCAAAACTTTTTAATATAACCACACAGGAAGATATTAACTCCACAAAAAAGTTGAGAAAGTAAATAATATCAGTAACAATATTCTAAGGGTATTTTGCTCTATTTACTAAATAGAGCATGTTTTATGCAGTACAAAATATTTTAGCACAAGTGGGGTGCCTCAAGGGTCAAATCCTGGTCCCCTACTATTTTTAATATTTATAAACAATGTTTGTGAATCTGTTCATTGTGATATGCTGTTCCGATTGTGCAAATTAGAACCAAAAATGAATGTATTCTACTTCAAAGAGCTTTAGCTAAACTAGATAAACGGTGCACCGAGTATGGATTAGAACTTAATATCAGTAACGTAATTTCATAAACCAGAAACTAAATTGTCCACAATTCTGTCTATAAAATCAGAGAAACTACAATTTCTAGAAAACAGGAGATAAAAGATTTAGGAATTTCATTTGACAGTCAATTAACATTTAATGCTCTCATTTCCAACGTAGTAAGTCAGTACTCGGGGCAACATTAATTATTTAATTATTGAATTGGTGAATTTAAGAACAGTACAAGTCCATCGGGAAAATCAAAAACACTTGTTCTGGATTTCTAATGTTTGTCATCTTAAAACCATAGTTAAACGGTACTTAAATAAATATTATATAACTTTTAAGCGCAATGCATGAATCTTTGAAAAGTAAGCACTTTTGCCATCTCAAGTAAAAATTTATTTTTTTAAACTTGTACTGTTCTCAAACTCACCGATTCAATTAGAACTAGAGACAAAAGAATTCAATAAAATCTCAACGTTGTTAGTGCTATATAATCTAGTCTAATACTACGCAGACTTGACTATTGTGTTCCCCTGTGGCTTCCAAACAACCAGACGTACTTGCAATTGCAATTCAAAGAAGATTTTTGAAGTTTCTTTATTTTATGAAAACGGGACACTGTCCACCTCAAGGCTACCCGTGTATCAAGATTTGCTGCAAAAGTTTAAAGTGCTTCCTCTACATAAACACCATCGATTGTTTTAAATGTTTACTTATATGAGATAACACACGGTTTTGCAATTTTTTATGTTTTACCAAAATCCATTGTGCTCGTACTTTTGAATGGGCCACAACAGGAAATAAACTTCGCCAATGTTGAAGTTAATTCAAAATTATCAAGAAACTGAATACGCAGTAGACATCTTTAGAAATTTTAATGATTTTAAGCGCGATCAAATTTGTAAAATTTGTAAAATTTGTAAAATTGGCAAACAATTTGTAAAAACTGTAAAATTGGTATTTGTAAATATCAATTAGAGATTTCCTTTTCATAATAAAAATGAACAAATATTATATTATTATTATTATAAATTAAATAAATGTAGATTTCACATCTTTCCTCCTATCTCATAAAAAAATTTATAGAAATAAATTTACAATTTTTTAATAAGGATTTAGAAATTAATATAAAATAAAATTGTAAAAATACAAAGAAATGTTTGCTTTAAATTGCGTCAAAAATTCAATATCAGATTTTGGCGAAACGAAAAATTTACATAAATCAAAAGTTAAACATTTAACAACATTTGATAAAATTTTTAAGCAAAAAAATTTAAATTCTATGGAAAACTTATTTCATATCGATAAATTTTTGTAAATAAGTTTTAAAGTAAGACCAATAAATTCCGATAGATGAAAATAACACAATTGCATCCATTATTACCAAACATTTTGAAAATGCTGAATTATGTTAGGTTAAACTACTAATTGCATGTTTAGTTTTAAATAATGCAGAAACTTTTAGAAAATTAATGATAAGTTATTTTTCCATTTGTGTCCAATTTTCTGTCAGAAATGTTTAAATATGTAATGAATAACGTAAATGTGAAATAACTTTTCAAATGGTGTCAAATATCATTGTACTTTGACATTTATGTTGTACACAGATGTTACTGATTATTTGACATAATAACATTGTTGATTCTGATAAATAATTAATATGCACATTACTGGAAGAAAGAGAAGTTGGAAAGAAAATATTTTTTAAACTAACCTAACTCAACTTAACCCTGTATAATTAGTATGCTGATGAAAGAGAAAAAGTATCTCCAAAAAGGTTCGATTCCGTTATTATGAAAAATAAAATAAAGTTTTGTTTTATATCTTGCCGTTTAAATCATTTCCGCTAAAAAATAAAAAGATTAATATTTTGATTAAAATATCTATTTTATTAAGAATATTAAAGAGAAAAGTTTGTAGTCATCCATAGAACTGATGTTTTGGTTATTTGCTAAACATTCAAATTGGTTGTCACCAAACCGTACGTGTATTATAATGTATGAACGGCAGAATTGAATTAGTAGTTTCTCGTTAATTGCTCAAACTTCTCCGTCAAAAACAATATAACCTCATAATAAAGATCGATTAATAACGTAAGTCCATAGGTTTAGATTTAGAAGTTTGATTCCGGAAACCGCTCACCCCTATATTTTATAATTCATTAAACAATTTGTCTAAAAATAAACTTACAATATTGACCATCCAATATAAAATTATACCATACTTGGTTAAACAATAACGCTACAGTATACTAGGTACAATGTAACAATTAATATTTACATTTTAATAATGTTATTGATTTTTTGAATACGTAGAAATTATGATTCTTCCATACCGAAAATTTCGTTTGAAACTATTTAAATTCATCAAATATTTTAAAAATTTCCCAATTTTATTTTATATTTTTAGCTTGTGTTTGTGTAATTCCCCAAATAGAAAAATACGGCTTATAGTACTGTATTATATTATTTTTACAACTTTCAGTAGACGTTTTTCATAATCGTTTTTCGAGTTTTTTTAACTTTATATATAATTAGTATATTTTCTATATTGTTTGTTTCTTTTTATATACATTTGTGTGTTTTACAGATTTTACCTCAATTAAATTATTAATAATATAATTGTATTTGTATATAAATTCTAGCACTGAGAAAAAGCACCCGAAACGTCTGCTCAATGTTCTAATAAAAAATAATCTAAAACGGGAAATATTCAACGTCCTTCAATACTCTATTTGAGAAGTATTAATACACGGCTCATAGGATAGATCTGTGAAATAAATTTTTTTTATATCTGTTGTAAACGTTTCGGACATTACTCATTGTTCTTCCTTAGTACAAAGATAAACTTAATTAATTAAAACAAAAAACATATAATTTAAAAGACCGAACATACTCGGTAAGCAAATTTATCACAATAAATACATATAACTGCAACACACATTCTTCGATCCAACAATGTTGTTATGCATCTGACACTGACAGATATTAATTAAATTGTCAAGTTTGATTTGTTTATATTGATTGCGTTGCTTAGCGCCAGTGCACTTATCGCTGTAATTTTTGTGCATTTGCAGTTTTAACTGTAAGTTGAATCT
>JARJEC010000459.1:0-10165 GCA_030264575.1 Tachinus sp. AB-2021 | reverse complement strand
CGGAAATTAAAATCTCGGCAAAAATACAATGTTGAGACCCGAAAAGGCGACAGAAAACCGCCGGAAAAATTTATTTTGAATCGTAAGTCATAGTTGATTTTTTTGTATACCCAATCTATGCATGTGCTTGTTAAGACCACAGTGTCCCTTAATCAGTGCTGTGAGCCTTCGAAGTTTGGTTCCGTACGATACTTCTTTTCGAATATTTTCTGTTGGTTCTGTTAGGAATAATCTTGTGATTCATCTTCTGACAGCTTTTCCACAAGTTATTGTGTTCCTTTGCAGATGTGCGTTGGTTTTTTATCTCGTGTGGTATCCCAAAAGTGGGTTCTGGTCCAATAATTGTCCCAGATGTTCTCTTTTTGGCTAGCTGGTTGACCTTAAGGTGCCCTCCTATGCCTTGGTCTTTTGGTGTCTAGACCATGGGTATTTTGTTGTTTGTGGCCAATGCCTTCAAAATGTCTATGCAATCTAAAACCAGTTTGGATTTTATTACTGACGATTGTAGCAGCTGTAATGCTGCTTTGCTGACTGATATGATGGTAATTGGTCTGTTGACTTCCTGACTTTGTCATGTGTCTGGCGGCCACTTCTGCTTGGCAAACTGAGGCACATTTGCCCAGGAATAGCGTGAACTGCTTTGCCCTCATATATTCCAGCTCCGGTGCCATTCTGACGCTTGCTTCATTATGTCGTTGCTAACTTCAAGCTTGCATCGGCGGCTTTCTCTATCGCTTATCAAGCTTTTTGTTTTTGAGGTTGATATGTTATATTTCTTGAATGCCTTTAGTAGCCATTGTAGGCCGTCATTTGAGCCCGCAAAAATTTAGCATAATCCGCAAAACATGAGTCTTTATATCCTATTCAATATTAGTTTGTCTTGCGCAACTTTTTATTAGCATGTCCAATATGACATTTCAATAGTCATGGACTGAGGCTATCTCTCCTTCTCTCCTAAATCGGTTTTGAATTTTATTTTGTTTGTTGTAAGCGCCTTTCTTTTGAACACGGTGATGTTGGTATGGAGCTCTAATACACTTTTATGTCTTCCATTATTCTCGAGTTAATTAAAAACATTCTTCAGTTGAGTTCTAGAGCGAAAGCTAACTTCACTTTAGTGTCAGATCTAAAAATAAATAACAATAAAGCCACGAGATCAAAATATAAGCAATGAAAATACGCATATTGTAAAACAGTGAGGGGGTACCGCTGGTTTTGCGTATTTTCATTGGTTACATTTTGATCATATGATTTGTGACAGTTCTGATAGAATTGATGAGTTTTTTGTTCCAATTTTGTTGCTACTTTTGTTCTAACTTACGAAAACGTAACTCATTTTGTAAATACCAAGTTTTTGATGGATTTATTTTTTTAATTTGTTCATTAATAGACGCTGAATTCATCACAAAATGGAAGTATGTTACGCAAATAAAAACAAAATTTAGTTTATTATAAATTTTAAAATATTTATTTTGCAAAACAAATTAATCCAAAAAAAACTGAACTAATTTAATCCATCTGCCTGATACCACTGTGTGGTGAAATGTGTTGCTGCAAATAATAAAATAAAATTTGTGAAAAAGTTTTTCTTTATTTATATATTTTTATATAATTATGGAATTAAATTATGTAACAGCCGAATCAATCGAATTTTTAAAATTAAGTTGTTTAAGCTCAATATGATAAAAATAAGTCTACATCCAAGAAAAAAACAAGTTAAACTAAATAAAAGTGGTGTCAAAATGGTGTGCACGCGCAAGAAAATCCATCTGTTTCAACTAAAAAAGCAAAAGACGTAAAGTCTGCCAAATACAAATCACATTTACAATTATAATAGATATGATTATCTTGTTATAAGAATAATCTTATCAATAAAAAATGATTTTTATTTTTTATTATTATGTCAGATTTTCCACCGGCACCACCTCAAGGCGTAGGCAACTACCCGCCGCCACCACCTGGAGGTTATCCAGGTTATTCTCCACCTAATCAAGGAGGCTATGGGCCACCACTAGGTGGATATCCACCCCCTGGTGGATACGGACCCCCTCCAACAGGTTACGGTCCTCCAGGTCAACAAGGCTACCCACCACCAGGAGGTTACGGCCCCGTTACTAATCAACCAATGGGACAAGCCGCCGATCCAAGCAGTAAGTAGTTTTATTCACATTTTTACATTAATGCAATTAATTATTCCCATAAGAAACAAATAGAGATAAGGCTTTTGTTGTTTGGGAGGGGTTAAAGTATCATGATAAGACACAGCCTATTTAATTACTATTTGATAACACAGTTCATTTGTATTCGGAGTATTAAACGGATATTTAGGTAAATGGAGATATTGTGAGCCCAAACAAACAACAAAAACACAAATATAGCTTGCGCTGTTTCAAATATTATTCTTCTCATTCATTCGTGTAAACAGTATTAAAAGTAATGGATATTAATAACCTCAAAGTGCTCCGGAGGAAAATCTTAGCCAAATTCAAAAATTGTTTTCGTTTTAAGAAATCTGCTAAAAAGTGCGGCTATGCTCATTTGATTACTGATGAAGAACAGAGGTTGTTAATTTAAATTTGTTATTTATTTCAAAAATTATTTGAGCGTGATTTTTAGGTGGTTGGATGCATATGCCGCAAGGAGCAGCCAATTGCCCTCCAGGATTGGAATACCTTACTATGATTGATCAGCTTTTGGTTCACCAAAAAGTCGAGCTTTTAGAGGGTAAGTCCTTTTTGATATATTAAACAAATATATATATATATATATATATATATATATATATATATATATAAATCAAGGGCAAGAAATGTATAGACACTAATTAAAGATTAGATAATATAACTGGGTTTTATAAATTGAAAGAAGAAAACATTTTATAAAATGATAATAAACTTTCAACTATCATCAATTGCCATTTAAATGTAAAACTATAATTGCTGGGCTAATACTTATAAAAAGCATTTAAATATTTTTGAAATACTTTTAAATGCGTATAATACTTAAATATATTAAAAAGTATTTAAATAAAAAAGTATTTTATAAATACAAATGCTCTGATTGCGATATTAGGTCAAAGTTATATTTTTAATTGCGAATAAATTTATTAAAATAATTTTTAGCATAATAATGAATCACTTAATTGCCGATCAAAAGAATTATTCATTAAATGCATCATTTAATAAAAATCCTTGTTAACCGCAAGCGACTCACTGATATACACACGTGTTTTGATAACGGCAAATGTTGGAATATTCCTCAAAATCTCTTTATCATTGTTGATTAATTTCAGAACAGGTGAAGGTTTAATAAATACTAAAATGTTTTTAAACAAATTCTATTTTTACAATTTCAGGCAGTGAACTGCAACATTTTTTATTTTGCTTAATAATATATCCGGATCACGACTTACACAAATCGAATTTTATTTACGTTCAATATTAAAGAAAATACATATAAATTGAAAATATTTTTTTAATAAACAAAAATAAATATATCTAAATTTATAAAATTAATAAAAAATATATATCGAATGATTGAACGGCTGTTAGGACTTTTCAAAAACACAAATTTTAAAATTTCATTAATTTTATATTGTGGCCTACGTTTCGGAAACTGCTGTTTCCTTCTTCAGTGCTTAATATGTGTTTTTTAAGTTAAGTAGGCTATCCCCATTTTTGATTGATGTTTTTTATAAAAACTTTTTAAAGCACAAAAAAAGGAAAAAAAAATAAGAAAAAAGGGAAAAAATTGGATAGCCATCGCATTGGTGAATAGTCCTGTCTAAGTATGACGATTAAAATTTCTAGTCAAAATACATAGCACTGAAGAAGGAAACAGCTGTTTCTGAAATGTCTGCCAGAATATATAACTAGTCAAATTTTAAAATTTGTGTTTTTGAAAAGTCCTAACAGCCGTTCAATCCCTCAATATATACTAAAGGACGTTTGAAATAAACAATAAAAATTGAGTTAGCCTAAAACATTACAAATTAACATAAAAATAGGCTTCAAATATTAAATTATGTTGGTTTCTCAAATTTTAGCAATAGTTGGATTTGAAACAAATAATAAATTTACAATAAAAAATAGCCTTGGGCAAAAAGTATATTATGCCGCTGAAACAAATGACTGCTTAACAAGAAATTGCTGTGGTCCACTGAGACCATTCGATATGTTAATTATGGATAACTATCGCAACCAAGTGATGCATTTACATCGGCCTTTAGCCTGTGATTCATGTTGCTTCCCATGTTGTTTACAAGTAAGTACAATATCTACTGCAATATTTTAAAGTGACAATTCTTTGATTAAATGTCATTGAATTCTAAATCAGATTTATTGATTGAGGGAAATTTTTCATTTTTTTTAATATAAATTACTTTTTCGTTTTTATCTTGGTTCATTTAGCATAATTTTGGTTTAATCTGTTCCATTTCATTGAATAAAACTGATAGAAACTAAATTTTGGCACTCTGTGAACATACACGTATATGTAAACTTGGTACAATAGTCCAGTGTTTCTCAATTTCTTATTTAGGACCTATAAAATAAAAATAAAATAGTTGAGTGCCGTTGTAATCACGAAGGATGTGTAAACAATGCGGCTTGTGCAAACTTAGTGTGACGCTTAATTTTCCAATAAGTCCGGATCGCAGAGCATAGACAAAAATATTCCCATGTCTTGCTATTTATTATACAGGGTGTTTTGTCATAAGTATCCACCCTGTATTTATCAGAAAATCGGGACAAATAAAAGACTGTCAAGGCTAACAACTAACAAGCGCTTACTTCTACAGGTTGCACCGTAAGCATTTCTTGCATGCATATTGACATCAAATACATGCGTGATGCACCCTTGAAAAAATGGGTTGCCCAACAAAACCATGATGGCGTATTATCCGCGGCAGTATTTTTGTTTATCTGTCAGTGTTTATGCTTCTAACTAACTTTTCGTGCTATCTTGCGATGGCAGCTTCTTTGGATTTTGTTCTGTTTGTAACTACTGGTGGTAGTTCTCGAAGCGCGTTCTGGCGCTAGATGGTGTAGTGGAATTGTCTCTACGACCACTAGTAGTGCCCTTGTAGATGCAACCAACTATTAAGGCTGCTTGCTCTATGCCGGTGCGGCGTATAGTTCTATGGTTAGTTAGTTTAGGTTTGTTTGGCAATTCAACCTATCTAGATTATTATTGCCTATTATAGATCTATGGAGTTCCTTCCGTCTTGTTGGGCATAAAACGAAAAACGACTATATTGTCATGTCCGGTCTTTCAGCGGTTTGTTTGATATGAGGTCTCATGTTCATGTTGTCCCTAAAAACGCTTCAAGATGTTTGAGCTTCCAACTGAGAAACTTATTTTCTACAGTTTGTTTGTGCCAAATAACATGACAGTTTCTGTTTATTGGGTAGCTTATTGGAGGCCGTGCTCTTGCATCCATCTGATTAACTTAGATGTTGCCCATTTGGTTTTCTCTAACAGCTCCTCTTTGATACTCTCGGACACAACCATCTCCAGATTATCAGCAAACCATATTAAGATGATTTCTTCTTTTTTCTGCAGGAGAAAATCGTAACTGATCTTCCATAGTGTTGAACGTTTGATAGATCCCTGTGATATTCTGACCATACTTGCTGCGCGAGATATTGATAAGATATAGGAACACACTTTTTTATAGTTTGTTTAGTATATCTGACCATCTAACAGTGTTGAAAGCGTTTTGATGTCTAATTTTACTTGTTTCTTCAGTATATCCTGGACTTTTCTGATTGCGTCAAATTTAGAGCATCTTTTTGGTAACCCATATTGCGAATCGGGCTTTTTCTGCTCGTTCGTCCTGGATTTTCTTCTTGATCGTTAGGTTAGGTTAGGAGGCACAGCACTCTACGAATTTTGTTTTTTCTTAAGCGTTTTGCTAAGAATCTTTGCTATCTTCTATTTCTTAGGAAAGATGCTCTTATGCAGTAGCTTATCAATAATTAAGCTCCGATAGGACTTCTGGGCATCATTCTGTAATGACTACCTCGGATTTATTCGTTCTTAAGCTGCCAATATTTTCTCCTCAGTGTTGCTTGGAATGTCTTTCGGGTTTCTTGCTATCGGAGGCGTTGTGGGAAAAATCCTTATCTTCTTCAGTGAGCTGGGCGTGCGCTGTCAACTTTCTCACACACCTGATTCCATTGGGCCTTTTTAGCGGCGGTTAACGCCTTATTTATCTTTGATCTTAGACTTATTACAGTCTTAACTTGCTTAGTATAATCTGATGGTAACAGTTTGTTGCTTTTCACTCGTGATAGTTTATAGTTTTTATAATTTTACCGGCTAGTTTGTCTGCTGTTTGAGTCTTTCTTACGGAGTGTTTTTTGACAATGTTACTTTTATGCTTATGGAATTGTGGTCGCTCAGATTTTGTTCATTGCTCACTACCCCCTTGATGACTGCTTTTGTAGGCTTGCTGTACCCATTGTGATCTTGATGTAGGATGAGACACTTCTACTTTGAAACGAGTTTGCAAGTCTTATTTCCAGCTTATTCTGAGTTCTCTTCTGCTCTTTTTGGTTTTCCTTTAGCGAGCTCCAGCGTTTAACTTTTGAGCTGCTTTATATAACTGCCAACGGCGAGTAAGGCTTGGCAGATGTTGATTGTCTATATTTTCGTTTCCGTCCAGTGGCACGAGTATATATAGTAACTATAGTACAAGATTCCTACACTCTACTTATACAAAATCTTTTCTGTGTTCCTATTTGTAGAGGAATACTGCCCCTAAAACTTTTCAGTGTAAAAATGCCACCGGGCCAGTCTAAAAACAATAAAATATTGCGACCCAACCGCCCATGTGGAATTTTCTACATTCTCCACATTGCCCTTACCTATTTGTGTACTGATGTACATCCGCTATAATATGGGCGATATAGCGCGTGCTTGCTTTGGTCATGTAGCACTTTGGTTCCGAAACTAGTGCAAAGTTGATTCCGCATTTGACGCCATTTACTTTCAAGTATTTCTATTGCTTGCTTTCTCTTTAGGTGTGCTTGGGCGATTTTCAGTTTCATGTTTTTATGGTAGACTTTTTCTTCTGCGCTTTATGAGGGCCCTATATTTTTTGTATTATGGCCTAGTTTTTTCCATTAGTATTTGTATTAGTATTTTTGCATTTGCAGCAAGTTTTTTTGTTGTGCAAACGTTGGTTATATGTCTAACTTGGTTGCATTTGTAGCATTTCTGTAACGTTTGTAGTTTTCTTAGAGCCATTAGTTTTTCCACCTCTTCCCAATAGAAAACTATTAGGTTGGGAAACACATTTTTACTTTATAACTTTATTGTTTCTGATAGAAAATTGCCTTATTTGATTATTTGCATTTGCCTCCAAGTCTTGTCACAGTACCTTGCGACCACATAGTGACAATTTTGATTTCTTTGTTACCCATCCCGTATCTCCTGCCCCTGCTTTAACTTCGTTGATTATTTTGTACATGTACAGATTGAATCAAATTGGGCCAACGATGCCTTCTTGAACAATTTATTCTGCGATTGGAATTTTCTTTAGTTTCCAGCTTGTTTTGATCTTTGTTTGAGTTTCTTGATTGTTGATATTACCCTGTTGAAGAACATTGAAGGTCGATTAAGCTCATAAATGACGTTGTGTTGTATTTATTAGGTTTCTCTGTATCTCTACAATTTAAAATGTAATAATTTTTTTCATCTTGCAGCCGTAATATATAATATATAAATATATAATATATAATATTAAATATATAAATAGTGTTTTTAGTTATTTTCATAAAATTGTTATTTTAGAGTATGGAAGTGTCTGCACCGGTTGGTAATGTATTGGGTACCATTGAACAAGAATGGAGTATTTTTAAACCGTCTTTTACCATAAAAAATCCAAGTGGTGAAGTGGTTTTACGCATTGAAGGGCCGATCTGTACTATGAGTATCTGTGGAGATGTTGAATTTAAAGTAATGTCTAGCGATGGACTCACACAAGTTGGAAAAATTTCCAAACAATTCTCAGGACTTGTTAGAGAAATGTTTACAGATACTGACTTTTTCGGTATTACTTTCCCTATGGATCTGGACGTACGAATGAAAGCTGTTATGTTAGGAGCATGCTTCCTTATTGTGAGTATTTCAAATTTTACTGCAAAACAATTAATTAACATTTTTCTTTCTAGGATGCTATGTTCTTTGAAAAGACCGGTAATAACAATATGTAAAAGTCAAAAGAGCACAACAATATATCCACTATCCGCTGTCCGCATTATTCCACTTATAACTATTGACTAAGTCAATGTGATTTTAAATGATTGTTTGTTATTCAAAGTTTTATATAAAATTCTATAACCAAAGTGTTTACTATATTTATGTACTAACAATATATTTAAAAAGTTTGTTTATGAAATATTTAATATTATATTAATAAATTCAAAGCATTTTAATATAAACATACAAATCAAATATTCAAATACTGAATTTTATTTATTATAATTGTTAATTCTTTGGTAATATTTTAAGCGAAAACTTCTTTATAATGACTGTATATTATAGATATTTTAACCATATTCATATATTAATCAAATGTTAAAATATCTATTGGCATACTGCACTATTTGAAGCTAAAACGTATTGTAATACTTTATCTTTTGAGTTATATTTGTTCAAGGAAAAATTTGTTGAATAGAGAGAATCTCTATCGTCAAACCAAAGAAAAACATTTTTGTCTTGTTCATCTGGCGAAAATGTTTTATTTTTCTGATTTGATTCTTGATATGAAGAAAGTCTTTGTGAATATTGTGTGTCTTGACTGCTGTTTCAATACATCAGGATTCAAATCTAAGCTCGTCTTACTTAGTTAGGGAGCAGAGCTGGGTAAATACTCATAAAAAAGTGTTTAAATAGTTAATATAATATTATATAATATAATATTTAAAAAAATTTAAATATGTCTGTACTTTTGTATAACAAAGTATTTAAATATACCAAAGTATTTAAATATTTTTTAATTATTAAGTACTTTTGAAAAGAATTGAAATATTTTTATAGTACATATTTACTATTATAATTACATATTTTTAAGAAGTATTTAAATACTCTAAGAGTATTTAAAATTTGAAGTATATATTTAAATAATTTGAATTATGCAAATTTGAATGCTTTAAAAGTAAAAGTATTTAATTATTTTAAAAGTATTTAAATACTTTGGAAAGTATTTAAATACTCTAAAACTAAATACATACTTTAACAGTATATGGATATTTTAAAATGTATTTGAATACTTTAAAAAGTATTTAATTACTCAAAAAGTATTTAAATACTTTGAAACTGCATTTAAATATTCTGAAAATGTATTTAAATACTTTGTAAATGTATCTAAATACTTTGAAAAAGTATTTAAATACTTCTTGAGTATTTAAATACTTTTTAAAGTATTCAAATACGCTTTAAAATATTCATATTCTATTAAAGTACTTATGTATTCCGTTTCAGAGTATTTAAATTCTTTAAAAAGTACTAAATAGGTACTTTAAAGTATTTAAATAATTTGTAAATGTATTTAAACACTTTAAAATATATTTAAATACTTTTTGAGTAATTAAATAGTTTTGAAAGTATTCAGATACGTTTTAAAGTATTCATATTTTATTAAAGTACTTATTTATTGCGTATTAGAGTATTTAAATACTTTGAAAATGTATTTAAATACTTTTTAAAGTAGTTAAATACGTTTTAAAATATTAAAATTTTATTAAGTACTTATGTATTCAGTAGTAAAAAGTACCTATTTAAATATTAAATACATTTTTGAAGTATTTAAATGCTTTGTAAATGTGTTTAAATAATTTTTGAGTAATTAAATGTTTTTTAAAGTATTCAAATACGTTTTAAAATATTTATATTCTATTCAAGTACTTATGTATTTCGTTTTAAAGTATTTAAATACTTTAAAAATTACTTAAAAAGTATTTAAATACTTTGAAATTGTATTTAAATACTTTATAAATGTATTTAAATACTTTTTAAAGTAGTTAAATACGTTTTAAAATATTAATATTTTATTAAGTACTTATGTATTCAGTTTTAGAGTATTTAAATACTTTAAAACTGAATACATAAGTACTTAATAAAATATTAATATCTTATTAAGTACTTATGTATTCAGTTT
>JARJEC010000359.1:0-10139 GCA_030264575.1 Tachinus sp. AB-2021 | reverse complement strand
CAGACTCAACCTCTCTTACAGCTTTATTTGCAGGGTCAAAGGCATACACACATGAACTGATCATCTAGATTCTCCTTCCCTTAATCATAAAATAATGAGTGATTTAACTTAATCTGTAATACAGAGTATCATATTAAAACACTTTACCATGGCATGCAATATAATAAAAAAACCGCCCTGATTGGCCTTCAGGGCGGTTTTGCCTTTGGGTGGAACCTGGAAGTTCCTTTTTCGTCAGCACCTACTTTGCTAAAAAGCGAAGTTTTTAATGCAAAACAGGGGGCTGAAGCGAAACTATTTTAAGTTTATCAGTATGGTTTCTGGCTTTGGAAGCTATGCGCCCAAAGTCTTGCACCACTTTTGAATCGGGATAGCATTGGGCGATTATTCCCAAAAAATTTATGGTCTCTTTAATCGCTTCATAAATTAGAGTTTTTTGTTCGCTTAATTCCAACGCTGTATTTTTCATCACCGGAGCTAGATAGCCTAAAATTTTAATAGCGCTTTGAGCTTCTCCTGGATTTAAAAGGTTCAGGCGGGGGCCAGAATAATAACTCCGGCCCGCATCAGCCGCAACCACAGCCGCAAGAGAAGTAAATTCATTATTTAAGTTTTCGCGTAAATTTCCACCACAGTCATAATTGGCGGCCTGCTTGGCTAGCTCCATCATTCGCCAAAGAGCGGAAGAAACACTTGAAAAACGCTCGAAAGATAAATTGAGGTTTTCAATTATATCCGGCAACGATTCCATCTGTTGTCTCGCTTCACTAAGGGCGTGAAGCACTTCCAAGGGAATACTGTTAATATTATTTGGCCCCAAGTCGAGGCCTCCAGCCAAAATGGCCACGGCGGTGTTTAATTCTTGCATATCATTTACGGTTAACATAGTTTACCTCGTTTCACAGAAATTTATCTCTGGCCTCTATATTTCCTTTAAAAAACATAGCTGGTCTTGATTTAAATAAGCGTCCCCTACCCTGCACCGTCGCAATGTCTTAAAATCGCTATGGTCTCGGCTGGGAAGTGAATTTATCACCTCCTCACCGCTTGGCTAATATTAGGCTACTTCAACTTATTTACCATCACGGTCGATACTTCACTAAGTTCAAGCCTTAGCTGCTTAACCATTTAGTAGCGACAAAGCCATCTGTGGCAAACTGTTGGCCTGGCTCAGCATAGAGATGGCCGCCTGAGTGAGAACTTGGTTTTTAACAAAAGTGGTCATTTCTGTCGCCATATCTACATCTGAGATGCGGCTTTCTGAAGCTTGCAAGTTTTCCGAATATATTTCCATATTGCTTATAGTGTTTTCCAAGCGGTTTTGAAAAGCACCTAAAGAAGCTCTAATTTTATCTTTTGCTTCAATAGCAGACTGGATAGCATCCAAAGACTCCTGAGCGTGGCTTTGAGTGCGCACGTGGGCCCCGTGCCAACGGCCATCAGCGGCGTTTTGAATTTCTACAAAGCTATCTCGGTCAAGCCCTAAAAGGTTATTGACGTAGGTATTATTTTCATATTTACCAAAACCGCTCCCGCCGAATATAGCCGATGTGTTAATATCTGCCTCAGCGTAATTACCGACGTTTAAAATGCGCAAATCATACTCTCTACCCACATTTTGCCCATGGAGCTGCACCCCCCAAGTGCCATAACCAGTAGGCACAGCCTTTAAAGTGCCCCAATGCTTGCCACCGTTATTAAAATATGTTCCAGCGCTTTGGGGTGATTCAGCCTCGTCATTATACCAGGTGACCTGGTTTTTATAGAGGGCACTATTACGCACAGCCCCTAATTGCTCGTCACAAGCTGATATATCGCTTAAATCTCCGCCTTCTTTAGCGAAAACATAAAGACTGGTAAAATCGCCACTAGAAGCATGTTCATACTTATGGGTTTCAACCTTAGCCCAAAATTTACTATCTTTATTGCCATTGATGGCAGTAGCTAAGGCCGAAATAACTTTTTTGCTAGCATTACCGGCGCTTCCAAGACTGTAGCTTTTTTTAGTAGGGTCATTACTGTTGGAGGCTGAACCCAAGCTAGCACTGCCATAATAGTAAATTTCATCGCCGAAGCAAAAACGTTGGGCTGCGGAATTAAAGTCGCCAGAAGAAGCGGATGCGCCAGCGCTATTACTAACTAGATGACCTAACGTAAGGCCACTTGTTATGTCGACTCTTACTCTGGCTTGGCTGCCACGGTTAACGGCATCTAAAAGTTCCTGTAAGGTGAAGTTGTCACTGGTCGCCTGATAAGCTCCAGCCACATAGCGGCCCTGATTAAGCTCCGCATCATCGGTCTCTTTCCAATCCCAATTATAGCCATAGGAAAAAATATCACCTTTTTTCCAGCTCTCTACAGGTTCGTTCAGGCTGGGGATACCGCCACCGCAACAACCGGCGGTGTCAGCTCCGCTATGGGTACCCACTGTGCCCCAGATATCATTTTTAGCATCACCTGCGATTCGTAGGCCGCTTTCGCTTGTAGCCCGAATATCGCCTATCTGGATGAAATAATAGTCTTCAGCCTCACTGTTGCCTGTGCCAAAGTGAATTTTAAGGCCCTTACCTTGGTGAATAGCACTGATTGAACCATCTAAAAGTTTAACACCGTTAAACTCTGTGGCATTGGCTATACGATCGATTTCATCGGCCATAGCCTGATATTCAGAGTTAATAATTTCACGCTGCACTGTAGTATAGGTGCCTGTGGCGGCCTGCTCGGCCAACTCTTTCATACGGGTTAATTTCTCATCAATAACAGCCATAGCTCCTTCAGCGGTCTGAAGAAGGCTAATGCCGTCAGCTGCGTTACGAATGCCCTGTTGCATAGTGGCAATGTCTGAACGCATTAATTCTCTAATGGCCAAACCGGCGGCGTCATCGCTGGCTCCATTAATTCTCAAGCCTGATGAGAGGCGTTGAGTGCTCTTGGACAATTTTCCGTAAGTGTTACTCAAAATTCTGGCCGTGTTGGCGGCCATCATGTTGTTGTTTATTACTAGACTCATGGTCTACCTTCCTTTCCTACCCAAAAGTTTTATTCCCAAAATTTTTTCAGAATTTGTAATTCCGTTGAAAACTCTCGTTCTCATTTCTTATGGGAATCGGTGCGAAAGGCGCTTGGGATTGACCAAATACGCACCGGGCCAATTATTTGAAAGATTTTCTAACTTCCTTCGATATTCTTATCGGTCTTTTATAAAATAGCTTTAATCTTTTTTTAAAAAAATTTAACTATCTTTGAAAAACCTTAATGAATCTTGAATTTAATAATCGATATTTTAAAGATATACTTCAGCATTGTGCTGCCGCAATATCTTAGATTTGCTGATGTCTCGGCCCAAAAAATGATTTGATCGCCTTCTCCCGCATAACTATTCATTTATTATCCATCCACTGCTTAGTCAAAAAAAATCCTGCGGCTTCAAGCTGCCTTGAGAACTTTTTAACTTTCTTAAATTTATTTATCGGAAAATTACTTAATAACTTTAATAATTTTAAAATAATTCTAACTATTTTAAAAAAGTTTATACTTTTCTTTATTTTTAAAATGAGCCTTCCACTTCCCAGCCGAAACGTCAGTAAATCTAAAATATTGCGACAGCACAATGCCCTTTCGGCTTTATGCAAGAAGCATTTGCCCTGTATAATGAAAAATTCAAAATCACATATAAAGCCGCCCAAGCACCCGCTAAAGCATATAAAACATCAAAGTCTTTAAGCTTTAAATTCGCATGTTTGAAAATATTGAATGTTTTATACAGATCCCCCTTCACCCCTTGCTAAATCTGTGCTATATTTTAAAGACTTGACCCTGAAGAAAAATGGAAGCCATTGATTTGCTTCCCAACTGAGTATTAAGGCTCTAAAATTTTTAAACTTTTTATATGGAGGGGTTTTCTTGACCTGTTTAAGCGCTAATGATGTTGCGGGTATACCATATAGTTGGGATGAATATGATCGCAAGATGGCTTCAATGCTGAAGACTGACTTAATTTCTTTGGCTGCAAGAGCAGTCGGCAATTCCGCTGAAAACATCCGTCGGGGTTTAGCTGAAAAAAAACTGGCAGTTGTTAAAGTGACATCCGGTGGAGGGGTTATTCCGGGTTTTTCTGAAAGTGTGGTTTCAATTGGCCTGCGTTTAGGTATGAATGCAGCAGTTATGTACCATACTGATGGCGCTGGCTTTGAACAAGCTGAAGATTTAAAAGCAGATATAATCATCTCAGCCGATGATAAACGCTATATAGCCAGAGAGCAAGGCCAAGGCCGCTTAGCCGATAACAACCCAGCCACCAGTGCTGTCTTTGTTAGCGCTTTAGAGCTTTTATGCGGAGGCAGTGTGAAAGATAAAGAAGTTATAGTTCTAGGGCTTGGGCCCATAGGGCGGGGAGCAGCCACCAAACTAATTGAAGTAGGTGCCTATCCATTATTATATGATATTGACCATAAAAAAAGTCTGGCGGCTATTAGCGAGCTCCCAGAGGGAGAAGCTTTGAATGATATTAATATGTTAAAATCAGCTTTGAAGCGAACAAATATAATTTTTGACGCCAGCCCCGCTAAAATTGCCTTAGAAGCAGAATTTTGGCCGGCCAACCCTATTGTCTCCGCCCCCGGTGTGCCTTTAGCTTGGCCTATGGAATGGATGAACCCAGGAGCCAAGGGCCGCTTGTGGCATGATGTTCTCGAGTCTGGGACCGCCGCAATGTTAGCCAAACTGGTTTAGCTGATGCTAAACTTATATGAATTTAAAGACCTACTTATCCAGCAGTCCTCTGATATTGAGGCCGCCAAATGGATTGATTTATCTCAGCCTAGCGATGAAGAGCTAGGCTTAGTTTCAGAATGCTGCGAACTTCGTAAAACATTTTTAGCCGAACCCTTAGACCCTAAAGAGCACCCTAGGCTAGAGCAAGATGAAAACAGCTTAATGCTGCTTATTCGCGCCCCACATTTTATAAATGAGCCCGATGGTGGCTTTTTTTCTCATACTGTGCCGGTGGGCATAATTATTCAACCGCATAAACTCATAAGCATATGCCAAGAAGCAGGTTTTTTAGAGGAACTTTTAAAAAGTAAATTTAATCAAACCCGAGCTTGGAGCCCATTATTATTAACAGCCTGCATCTTTAAAAGATCTGCCACAAAATTTATTGAAGCGCTTGAATGCCTTGAAGAAATAGCCTTAAAAGCAGAAAGCAGCCTAAAGTTTCGCCCTGAAAATAATGTTTTACTTGATATCCTCAAAATTCAAAAAGCCCTTATAGATATAACTGTAGCTTTAAAATCTTCTCAAGGAATTTTAAAAACATTACGGCAAGAGCCTGTTTTCGGACAAAACTTATCCCCTTCTGAAAATAACATTCTAAATGAAGCTCTGATTGAAACTCAGCAAGCTATTTTTACCTCTGAAATATTTTCTCAGATACTGTCCACCATGAGCGATACCTTTGGAAGCATTATTTCAAACAATCTCAATAAAATAATGAAATTTATGGCTGCGATCACCATTATTTTAATGCTACCCGGAATAGTGGCTGCTTTCTATGGTATGAATGTGGCTTTGCCGGGTGCTAATTCAGCTTACTTTTTTTGGGCTATCTGTTTATTATGTATTAGCTTAATGCTTACACTAAGCATTATTTTTATAAGAAAAAAATGGTTTTAAAGCTGACTTAAACACAAAACATTAGCCTACAGTTCAAATTTAAAATTTTAAAAAATACACCATGCCCTGATTGGGCATGGCCCTGCCGCAAAACTTTAGATTAGATGACGTCTAGGCCGGGAAGTGAATGCCCCCTCACCGCAATTATCAAGTGTTAAAAGATAAAGAAGGACTGTATGAAAAAAAAACGTGAGACCATAAAAATGAAAGAACAATTAATGAACTTCACATCTGAGCAAGCACCTAGGCAAGAGAACCTTGCAATGTTTCTTCGGGGTTTTATTGTTGTTTTAGCTGTTTTTCTTTATCTTCAAAGCGGGCCATTATATGCGAACGCTAAGCTTGATGAGGTTAAAATTGCGAATGTAACAGTTCGCTTACTTGCGCCTACAGGCATGAGCAGAGTAGACGGCCTGAGCCCAGAGGCAGATTCCGTTATTAAAAAAATTGAAAAAGAATTTAAACTTGATGTTCTGGCTATGTATGCTAACGCCAATGAATGGAAAGAATTTACACAAAATACTAAAGGTGGTAAAGCAGCTTCTATTCCCCCGATGGCTGTAATTTGCACCACTAAGAAGATGCCTAAAAAAAAGTATGATATGAAAAAAATGCGGCAGGAGTTTAAGAAATATAATAGTTGGTATTCTGCCGCCGCTAACAACAAACCCATGGCCGCATTATTGACCAATCGAGGAAATGCCGAACTTACAAAGGTTTTAGGAGTCAATGTTGATTTTAAGTATAAAACCGGTTCGCACACCCGGAGAATTACAGAGGGGAGTAATTTGATTTCTTTTGCAGCCATGGTGTCATTTAAGATTAATGGCAAAACCACTCCCGGAATTTTAACTGCCAGCTCTCACGCTTTTGGAAATAAACTTATTTATAGCGGCTACTTCGAAGAATCATCAAGTCCGGCCATGGCTGATGAAGTAGTTGCTAGAAGTATGCAATGGGGGCGACTTATTCATGCCTCGCAATAATTTTAAATTTTGAAAGATTACCGATAATAGCTAAAGAAAAGCAAATTGTTTTGATAAACCCAGCTAAGCCTAGACCCACAAAACAAGGCTTAGCTGCTTTTAAAATAATCTTATTGACTCGGCATCTAAACAAACTGAATTTCTGTGTTTTTATTCAATAAAAAACACTCTTATCACTTTACTTGCTTCGTTTATTTAAGTGCCGAGTCTATAGCAAAAGGATAGAAAATCTGAAACTCCCAAGGGTATTATTATTGCGGATATTTTAGCGATGTAAGAATTTCTCTTGCTTTATCAAAGTCAAATAGAGCTACTTTTTTTCTAATTTCTTCCAATATTTCATCATTGTCCACATCCCAGGCATAAGCATCAAGTCCTTTTAAAATACTATCTATGCTGTTTGAATCAGCCAACTCTAAAGCTCTTTTGAGTGCCGCGGCCTCGGATTTTAAAGCTTCATAGTCGCCCTCTTCTTTTAACACGTTTTCTATTTTCTTATTGCTTTCTAAAAAACTATGAATATTATGTAAAAGTGTGTCAAATGAATTTAAAAAATGATTTAGATTTTCATCTATATAAATTTTATCACCTTGTTTAGCCGCCTCTTCTAGTTTGCTAGCCAAGGACGATTCTTTACTTGCTCCAATATAAGCGCAAGCACTTTTTTGAGCATGAATTAAGGTGATAAAATATTTCATGTCTCCATATTCTTTTTTCAAACGTATATTAGCTATCGCAGCTAAGCCATCTTGATAGAAAACTTCCAAAATTTCCTTATACCTCCGGGCTTCATTTCCACAATTAGCCAGCCCTTGTTGAACATCCAAGCCTTCAATTACTATGCCTTCATATTCATCATGTTTATCTTTTTCAAGTGCTTGAGCCTCCCCGCCAGAGGAGGTAAAAACCCATTTGTTGCGGGGGATGTAATCTCGAATAATGCGGTTTAATTTTTTAGAATCAATGGGTTTAGCTAAAAAATCGTTCATCTTTTTTTCAATAAAAAACTCACGCGCACCAAGCACAGCATTGGCCGTCAATGCGACGATGGGTAAGTTTTGATAATAATTACCATGAAGTTTACGAATTTCATAAGTAGTCTCCACTCCATCTAAACCCGGCATCATATGGTCCATAAATACCAGATCATAATGTTTTCGTTTAACCATTTCCACAGCATCAAAACCATTGATAGCCACATCAATGTTCATATTGTAAGGGCTTAAAAGGCCTGAGGCTACTTTAAGATTGGTGTGGTTATCATCGACAATCAGTATGTTGGCCTCCGGGCTTGTAAAGCTTACATAAGCATCACTTACGCTTCTAGTGTGGGGCGAACTATTGATTCTGTTTAAAATTACATTGCCTATTTGCATTGAGGTAATCGGCCTTCTTAAAATTAAAACATTTGGCTGCCGGATGATTTGGCTGAAACCTACGCAATATACTATTGCTGTCTCCTTGGGGAGCGAATCTTTTTGTATAAAACTTTTATTTTCATACGGTAAAAAGATATAGTCATATTTTTTATCTTTTATGGCATTGAGAAAATCATCAAACTTTTCATAAGCGTCATTCTTTAAACCAAGGCTTTCTATGGCTTGGTTAAGTGAATCTAAGAGAAGCTTAGATCGCTCATAAGTGGCAGTTAAAGCATTTTTCTTCTCAGAACTAAGTTCAACTATAGGCGGCGTATTAGGGGCTAGGCTTTGAAGCACGTAAAGTGTAAAAGTTGAACCTCGGCCAAATTCGCTTTCAACCTCAACCCGGCCATTCATCATTTGGGCAATTCTTTTGCTTATGGCTAAACCCAGGCCAGTGCCTTCGACATTACGATTTTTTTTGCTATTAAAACGCTCAAATTCCTTAAATAGAGTGGAAAGATTTTCAGCTTTAATACCTTGCCCGCTATCGGCGACAATAAACTTTAATTCTATTTTATCGTCTTCTTTTTTTTCACTTGAAACGCTGAGGTGGACAAAACCTTTTTCAGTAAATTTAATAGCGTTACCCAAAATATTAAGTAAAATTTGCTTAAGCCTAATATCATCGCCAATTAATTTAAAAGGGAGATCAGGCTGTATATCCACAATCAAATCTACATACTTGCTATCTAAACGCATTTTAGAAATGCTTGTAACATCATTTATCACCGAAGGTAATTCATATTCTATGTGAGCGATATCAAGTCGATTAGCCTCTATTCTAGATATATCCAAAATATCATTTATAATATTTAATAAATTTGTGCCCGCATTTTTTATTTCAGCAGTATATTCAACAATGCTAGGGCTGACGTCTGGCTCGCGCATAATCAATTCCGCCATGCCCACAATGGCGTTCATCGGAGTTCTAATTTCATGGCTCATATTGGCTAGAAATGACGATTTAAGTTGGCTGGCAGACTCAGAACGGATTTTGGCTGACGACAACATCACTAGAAGAGATGCTAAAATACTAGCTAAAATTAAACCTAAAACTGAAAGCCCTAAAGCCATATGCCTAGCATCACTAAAATAAGCTTTAACTGGCACTACTAAGCCTATAAACCAATTATTTTCAAGTTGCCGACTAAAAGCCATGCTCTTGATATTATTATAAGATTTAATAGATTCAGTAGTAAAATATCCTTTTTTAGCCAATATTTGGCCGAGCTTGGCAGTATGTTCTGGAACTAAGTTACTTTCAATTCGTGCGTCTTGCCCTAAAAGCTCATTGTTTTTATGAATAACAAATTTAAAATCTTCATCAACCAAAAAACCATAACCACTATTAACCATAGATAAATTTTCCACATAGGAAACTAAGTTTTCCGCCTTGATGTCTAAGGCGACAACAGCCACCAAGCTATCATCTGAGCCATAAATAGCCTCGGAGGCTGTCATAATCTTAGTGCCACTTGTTTCGCTTATATAAGGGGGAGTTATGTTTACCTTGCCTTTTTTTTCCACAGCTCCGGTATACCAAAGGCTTTGACTTGGCTGGAAGTTTAGATTTTCTTGCTGCTCAATACTTAAGAGATGGCCTTGGTAGTAAGCAAATATATTGTTATATTCATTACTAGTATCCATCGTCATCTGGCCCCAGTGCTGGAGCTGCATAAAAACCTCGTCTGGAGAAGCATTATTAGTAACAGCGTCTTCTATGTGAAAAACAAGATCTTTTAATGAAACTTCAGCGCTAGACAAAAGCCGGTTCAATTCTGAAACAGCAGAATCCATCACAGCATCGGCGTATTCTATAAGGCGGTTTTTCACAATACCAGAGGCAAAATAATAACTGCTGCCCACCATTATTAAAAAAGCTAAATAGGCCGCTATTATTTGAGGATAAGAATTTTTGATTGCTGGTCGCAGTTTCATAAAAAACCTTTCTTCTGCTGAGGAGATGGTAAATTCACTTCCCGTTTAAGATGACGGTTTACTCATAAGCCTGCTGGCTGTAGAAGGCTGTTTTGAACAATTGAGCCTATTAAGCAAT
>JARJEC010000344.1:0-13364 GCA_030264575.1 Tachinus sp. AB-2021 | reverse complement strand
CATGCACTGGGAAATAGTAGATTCTTAATGTAAGATATGAATTTTCCTATAACTCCAACAAATCCTGCTCGATTCATACGAGGTCAGATTAATCTAATTTGAACAAAATTAAACGTGCAAATTTTTATAAAATTTGTAGGATTGGTTTCAACCATATTGATATATTGCGGCCAAAATGTATTAAAATACATATCTTGGAAGATATGAATTTTTTGTACATTCAATAGAAATTGTTTTGTTTGCATGAAGTCAGATTATTTCAATTTAAACAAAATTTGACGTGGAAAAGAGTCATATTTAGTGACGAATCGAAGTTTAAATTATTTAATTGTAATGAGCAATCTTTTTTAGACGTCCTCCTGGCAAAAGATTACATCCTAAATATACTACACCAACAGTTAAACATAGAGGTGGATCCATTATGGTATGGGGCTGTTTTTCTGGATATGGCACAAGTCTAATTCACAGAATAAATGGGATAATGGACAGGTTTACATACAGGGATAATATTCAAAATGTCATGTTGCCCTATTCAGAGAAAAAAACTTTCTTTATTGCACACTTTTCAGCAGGCTTTTCAGCAAGATAATGACCTAAAGCACAGTTCTATACATTTGCAGGAATGGTTCAATTCCCAATATATTAATAAAAAACCTGGCCTTAACAATCGCTTTAAACCCAATTGGGAATCTCTGTGAAATTGTGGATCGTAAAGACTGCACATGCTAAAACTTAGACAATCTTTACAAGGATTTTTAAAGCGCATGGGACGATATTAGTGACAAAATAATAAACTAATAGACTTCATGCCTAGAAGATGTCAAGAAGTAATCAAAAACAAGGGATGGTTATCAAAAATATTAATATTTTATATTTTTTGCTAATATATATGTGAAGTTAGAAAAGAATAAAGTTGCTATAATTTTGTTCATGTTAATATTAGTGAATATTAAAAACATTAATAAATATTTTTTTATTTTATTTATTTGTATTATGTATTTGTGGATATATACTAACAAAAATTGATATTGTTAATATCTCGTTAAGAAAATTTAAAAAAATTAAATAAGAAAAATAGTAAATCTTTAGTGTTGCTATAATTTTGGCCAATACTATATTTTAGGTAGGAGTTATCTATCCTTGCGTATGTGTTGGTTATTAGATCAAAATAAATTTACTTTATATGCTGGTTTATTTATTTAATTTCTACTTGATTAATTTCGGCTTAAGCCATCATCAATATACATCATACTACAAGTATACATAAATAATCAGTTTATATTTATTGATTACAAATAGAAATTAAAATTAAATTAAGATATATGGAAACTAAGGTTAGGTTTTAAATTAATTTGCAAAATAATAGATAAACAAATTGTACAGAATTAGATAAAAAAACTTACACGTTATGATTAAAAGTTGTTAAAAAGTCAATATACATCTATAGTAATTGAGGTTGAAAAACGCTTTATGAAATGGTAAACGATATTATGTTATGATTATGTATAATAATTGCAATATTGTTATGTGGAAAGAATACACTTTATTTGAAAATTGTAATTTAAATATGAATGTAGATGTTGTGTGTTACTGGATTGGTCGATTAAGCATTGTACGTAATTGTTAATTTTATCTGTTTATAGTCTTCTACGATAATTATTTTTGTTACTTTGGTACATTTGTGTAGTAATTTAACGTTGGACTTTACATCTGCTTTGTGGTTGTCTATTGAAAGTTGGATTTGGTATTTGTTGAATTTGTGTGCTTAATGGTCACATACTCAATGAATATGTTTTTTTTTTTGGTTTAATGGCAACCATCTTTTGTGCAGTAGTTTGTTACACGATTATGTAATGCGGTCTTGTTTGAAATAATATAGTGTGATTTATCTATTGACAGGTTTTCTTGCAAGTTTTTGTGTTTTAATGCAAGTCTGCTACGGATTTTTTTGTTTTGTTTTGTATCAAATCTCAAGGGTGGTACAATAGAGTTTACTAAACTGGGAACATCTGGTCATTTTTAACTGGTCTCCTTTAAAATTGTATACTTTGAATTTTGTTATTCATACTAAGCTTATTCTATTATTTGTACAAAGTAATGCATTTGTAAGATAAGAATCAGTTTTAATTTTTATTCGACCACAATGTTGTTACATTAACAGCGTTGTGGTCGACAATAAATACATACATTACTTCTATTTATTTGAATGTAGTCTCAACACTATCATATTTCTGTTACACTACTACAGATACTTTTGCTTGAAAAATGTTTTAGCTTCAGATCATCAAATTTATGTTTGGTCCTATATGTGAAGTAGATGCATCATTGCTGTGCGTAATGAAGTATTTTTTATTTGCTTGCCTTACAGCGGTATTACCATATTAATTGCTCCTGTTATTAGCAAACATGCATTATTGTGAAAATAGCCTAGTTGAGTAGTTGTAGTACTAAGGTTAATTTCTACTCTAGAGAAATGCTTCATATCTAACAGTAGGTAATTACTACAGCATATTTTAAAGCTAATGAGAAAAAAATTGCTAAAAGCAAATAATTTACTTTTTAAATTTGAGCAGTATTTTTTTGTTGTTGAAATTTCAATGATAAAATATAAATCAAATAAAATTTTAAAAATACATACATATGTTTAATATTGGCATTTATTAATTAAATGATAAAAAAATCAATTTATGCAGATCCTGTTAAAAGATAGAAATTGTAATAATTTTATTTATGCTATTGTTGAAAATTTATTAACAATTAAAAACTATGAACGCAATGCCTGCTAAAACATTTTTCCTAACAATATATTTCCACTATCTGGTTATTACGTAGAAAAATCATAATAAATTCAAAAAGATATGTCGAGAAGAAAAATTGTACGGGTTAGTGGAGAATAGTAGAAAAAACCAACTTATACTATTTTCTGTCCGTTCGAACGTCGCGGCGCTAGTTAAGATGAATACGCTCGTTCTGTTTCTCACACTTTGTTGGTACGATTTCAAACCATTTTTATTTACATTGTTGAATTTTGCGGGTTTTACAGTTACTCACACTAATCACGTGGGTTTTGTTTTTTCGATTTGATCATCTCAATTCGCTTTTGTTTTTTATTTTCCCATATAGAAAAATATTAAATTAATTTTAGGTTTTGTTTTTTTTTAATGTTTTAATGAAATATTATAAAGATTTATATTAAAAGTGCTATAGTTTTCTTGTAAATTTCAATTTTTTTTAAACATTTCTAATGCGTTGAGTTATGTTTTAATAGTTATTTAATCAACAAGTTTGTTAATGGAAGCGATTATTAGTTGAGATATTTTAACGCGAGATTGTCGCAAGTGTGTTAATAATCGAGATTATTAATTACCATTAACACGAGTGATGATTAGAAAATTGTTCAATTGATCGCTTCTTAAAAATATTCATATTTTTTACACATTTTTTACAATTACCAAAATAGCATTGACATTATTCTTGACGTAAAATAATTTAAATTTGTCAACTTAGTATTGTAAATATTTTTTCAATAATATTAATTTAATGCTTATAACTTGGCGTCGTAACAATATTTTTAATAGCCGTACATGTATTAATAGGGGTTATGAACGGTCTCTTGTCAATATAATAACCGATTAATAAACGATCAACTTAAAAATATATAATTTATTAATATAAATATTGGGTTCAAATCATGCACACCTAAATAACTTTTTTATTTTTCAAAATAACTTGATGATTTTTAAATGGACCTTATTATTTTGACTTTCAGTGGTACCGAAAATAAATATCTATTTCAGAAAGTTAAATCACATCCGGTATTTGTTCACAAATTTCAAATCTCTTACCTATTTTATGTATAATATCAATATTTGCAAAGGTTTGGAGATCTAACTTCACTTTTATTGAAATTTTTCAAATTTAATTTTTTTATTCTAATTTTTAAGATAGTAGAATTTATAAATGAACACATTTTTTGGAAAATAATATGTGTCATAAGATTTAAAATTTTTGAAAGTCGGTTTTAATGCAACGAATACTACTACCTTATGGGTACTACGTAAAAGTACATATTATTTGCAACATTATGATCTTCTTTACTTTTTGCAAAAAGCAACTTGAGTAATTAAATAAGAGTTAGATTACCAAATTTTCTCATATTTTATCATTTATATAGAATCGGTAGAAGATTTAAAATTTATGAAATATTACCGGGTTTTCCATTTAACAATTAATTTTTATTTCCGGTACCACCGGAAATCACAAAGCATTTCCGTATTTTAAAATAATAGTGAATATATAGCTCCCCAACCCGGTATAATTGAACAATTAGAAATTATTATTATTATTATTATTATTGTTTATGACAATTTTTGAAAGAAAAAATTAACCATCAAGTGTTGTCAACTTAAACAATTTGAATAAATTTTAGAGCGGCACAATTAGAGCTTACTTATGAATACCTCGAATGATGATAATTTATAAATAATAAATGATAACAAAAAAATCACGTGTTTGGCGACTACATCAAAATCCCAAATAACCCATAAAGTTTTTTGTTATTAATCCTGTGTAAACAATCAATAGAAATGAATTTATTGGATTTTATTACTGGATAATCAAAAAAATAATAATAACAAATTATTATACTATTGAAAGATAAACGACTATTCTATGCAAGAAATGTTCAATATGTAAAAATTGTACTTATAAATATTTTTTTTAATTTAAATTATTTCTATTTACCAATTTAAAAAAAATAAAAAAAATGTATGTTTATTTTTGTTAAAACTATAGTAGAACAATATCATATTATATTTTTAGGACAAAATAATAAGTGACTTCAAAAAGTCATTTTGATCGGATCTCATCAGTTATGTTTTCCCGGCCCTTCTGACAAAGGGTTAAAAAAATACAATTAAATAAGAATTTATTTTTGGTAACTCTTGCATTATTTGTTTTTGAGTGAGCACTGTTTGCCATTTTGATTGGTGATAATATTATTATTATATTTTTATTTTCTTTTCTATTGCTAATATTCATAATATGCAACATAAATTATTTTTTTATTATATTATATAGTTCTTCTCTATTATTAAAGCTTATATAATCTATTTGTGAGATTGATAAATATATAAAATAAACAATAATATTAAAAAATAATTAAATGAATACATATATGATGTATTACCTTAATATTTTCATCACAAATTAAAAACAAAAAATAAAACTTTATAAAATAAGGCAAACTTAAAGTTTAAAATTTAATTACTAGAATTTAAGTTGTGAATATAGGAAAATGAAAAGTTTCTCGCGCGTTATCAATAACCGCGCTCAACCTCCCGCATTCATCATTATGCATGAAAGATCGTGCATTCAATATTCAATACATATTGAGACCGCGTACCGCTCGTATATTCTGCCAGTATTCAAAACTTTTTTACCTTGTTTTTTTTTTGGATAATAGAAAATAAAATGTTTAATGGCGAGTGTATGCACTATCTTCTTAAGGTGACGCTCCGTAAAATCAATGTACCATGCAGACATTGGGAAGATTTATGAAAATTTTTATAAATTGGATCACTGTTGTCGTCTGATAAAGACGTTAAGATGTCCATAAAATTATTTGCACCACTTTATGTTTAATATATAATATTTAAAATAAGTTAGAATAGCAATTGAAATGAAATATCTAATTTATGATTTAAATATTACTTGTTTGTGAGTACTGATTTCATTATTACACCATTTAAAACCCTCGAGAATGGTGGGCGGAAACTCTCAAAATTCATAGCCGCAGATACAATATGTAACCACAGTATGCATGTAGAGTGGATACTACAGCAGGTAATAACCCGAACCAACCTGCATTTCTACAATGGTCTCTTGTAACGTTCCAGTAGGAGATGTGGATACATATAGTTATATAGATGTACACACTCTAACTTGGCACGAGCTCGTATGTAGATCGTAATAATAGCAGTGTTACATTGGATTGTTTTCAACCAATGACCCGAATCGCTTCACACAGATTTTTAGAGGGATGCATTATTTTCCCTGCAGCGTGATACACACGTGGGAGCACTAAAAGCGCAAGCTGCCTTTTAATGGAACCCTTGTAAAAGCGAGTAATTTAAAAACTCCTGGTAGCATATGGAGGGTGGAGGCAATCATAGATTTACAAACAAAAACAACCGACTATTTACAAAAACTTAAACTTTTTTTAACGACTTATTCATGTAATATACATATAGAGTGGAAAGTCATTTTATTAATTTTGTTAGAAGAATTATATAAATTATTCTAGCATGTCACATTTGCTATAGTTAAACATAATTTTTGAATCGGAAACATAAACTAATATTTGATTATAACTACAAATCGATTTAAAAGATTTATTGCAAAACACGGCTGGCTGTAAGTGTTATATATTTTAATTTAACTTATTATAAAAAAAAAAATTTTCTGATTTAGAATTCATATTGTAAGTAAATTAGGAAGAAGAATATTACTTGTATAGTTTTTAACAATAAATACCTATTTTGTACTGTATATTGTATTAGAAATATATACTATCTAAATAATTCTATGATAGTCATATACAGAGTCACTATACCAATATTTGAAAAATTAAGATTTTTGTTCAAGACTATATTCTAAATAAATTTAAATTTAAAACAACTCTTTTCTACATCGGATTTAAATGCTTTTAAATCAAAATATAAAGTTTTCTGAACCTATTCATTTTTTGTCTAACAAATTAATGAGAAGTCACAGAAAATGCTGTGAAACAAACAACTTATTTACTAGTTGTTGACAGTTGTTACGTATTTTGGGTATTGCTCTTAATTGTAAAAAATACAAATTTAGTCAAGAATGCAGTTTGGTAAGGAAGAATATGCCAACATTATTTTATGTACGGCTGTTGCAACGGAAATAGTTTAAAAATTGTAGAAATTATAAAAGTTCGATTCCAGAAATGTTGTCAGCCATCTTATCGTGCATTTTTCAATGCATTTTAAAGACTGCGACAATGTGGAATTGATCATGATCATACTGGTAGTAAGTGGATTTACAACACTATACAACACTGCAAGTAATGAAGAATTGATGCTGTGTTTGAGGTACCGGATATTAGTACTATTAAAATTGTTGCTCCTTTGGAAGTTTCTCAAAACTGTTTTAAAATAAACTGTCAAACATAAATCAACATTATCATAAGCAAAATCATAAGTAAGATGCATGGTGTAAACTTCGCTTAAATATAGTAAAGGACTTGCATTTTTATGATTGGCTTCAAACATATTAGTTATTTTTTATTCCACAAATATTGATGAAGAAAAACTAGTTATACAAAGCAGGTCCTTGATAAAGAAGATTGTTGAATAGAGAACGGAAAAGACAAAAATCTAAAAATCAAGATCATGAGTATAGGGCGGATGTGGAATAATATTAAAACTAATCAAATGCCACTTTTTATAATAACTGCATACTGTTCAATCATAATATAAAAATAACTCCATGTAATCTTATCGCACGTCTATTTATTGAAGTGTTGTGCTTTTCAAACTATTTTTTTATCTTTAAAGTTTTTTATTCAAGGATAACATGATCAATGATCTGTTTACTTGTTTAAAAAGTTAAATGAAAGAATTTGTTCAGGTTTTTTCCCAATGTTTTTAATATTTCTACAACCAATTGAGGGGTGGTTTCAAAAGGTAGATTCTTAAAAATAATAAATTTACTATATACTGCAAAAAACTCGCACTCATTAACACTAAAGTAATTGTTAAAATTGAGTTCTGTGCGCTATGAGTTATTTAGAGATCATAATATAAAAATAACTCCATGTAATCTTATTGCACGTCTATTTATTAAAGTGTTGTGCTTTTCAAACTGATTTTTTTTTAACTTTAAAGTTTTTTATTCAAGGATAACATGATCAATGATCTGTTTACTTGTTTAAAAAGTTAAATAAAAGAATTTGTTCAGGTTTTTTCCCAATGTTTTTAATATTCCTACAACCAATTGAGGGGTGGTTTCAAAAGGTAGAATCTTAAAAATAATAAATTTTCTATATACTGCAAAAAACTCGCACTCATTAACACTAAAGTAATTGTTAAAATTGAGTTCTGTGCGCTATGAGTTATTTAGAGAGACATTTTTTAATATTACTACATATTATTGTTAGTACCATGTTGTAGAAAGCATAATTTGTTACAATATTTTATAATTAACTCAATAATATTAAATTATAATAATTGTATATGTGGAGTTTGTACCTTATGAAACTACACTCCTCAATTGTTGACCTTATAAAATGATTTTTTATCAAATGGTTATTTTTGAATTACTTATATATCTTCGGTGAAGTTTTTTGAAAAAATGCTTGCAACAAATGGTCTGATACAGTCGATGTATTATCATTGAGTAAGGATTATAATGTATTTCTTACTGAATGGTATTATACAAAATATTATACAGAATAGGAATATTTGTAAATAATAGTTAATTACAATTACAATTTTTAAATAGAGCATAAGTTGAAATTAGATATAATTATTAAATAATTACTACGCCAATACTCTATTTTGAAATAAATGTTTCAAAAATTCACCTTGGGTGGGGATCAAATCCACAACCCAAAACCGAAAATAGAGTATTGGAGTAGTAATTATTTAATAATTATAATATTCTAATTTTATAAAATAATTTACAAAAACTGGACAATTATTAATTATTTAAATGTTTTTTAGAAATTTTTTGTTTTTGTTCCGTTTAGATGCCTTTTATACACAACAAATAGTTATTAGGTGTTATTTAAAATTATTGTCTTCGTAGTGACATTATGTTTCTTAACTAATTCTATGAAGACAAATAGTATACACTGATTTTTAATTTGTATTTTTGTTCTCTTAAAAACTAACTTAGTTAAAAACAATCGATATAGATTGTCCGTAAAACCTAATGAGCTTCAAATATGAATGTAATTCAAATAAAACCAAGAAAAATTGTTTTTTATGTCTAAACTATAAACATTGTCTATATTGTAACTTCCTTGACGTATTTAATAAATCTATACTAGAATTATGTAAAACTACATGACATTTAACTTTCTGATTGCTTCACAATTATAGTTCACACTTATAATTTTCAACTATAACTATAATTTGATTTTACGTAATTACTATGTGTTGATATAAAAAATAAATAAAACATGTATATAATACTTAATTATAGACATTTGTTAAGTACATTTTTTTTAATTAAATCTTGAGAATAATTTAATTTAATAATATTTTATGAGTATTAATAAGAATTTGTAAAATCGACTAAGAAGAAATAAAATTCGGTTTTACCTCACGTTTTATGTATATTTTTACTAGTATCTCAAATTTAATAATGACATTTTCTTACAAATAAAAATTTATTTTACAAATATTGTAAATAATAATAATTTACAATCTAAACTTTTAAAGAAAATTTAGATATTTTAATTATTAAATAAATACTATACCATTTTAAAATATTTATTTCAAAATGGAATAATGGCGTAGTAATTATTTAATAACTAAAATTTAGAAATTTATTTATTTAAAGTTTAAAAAATAACGTTATTTTTTAGTTTTAGTAGGGTAAAATATTGGCTATTTTAAAGCAAAAACTGGTCAAAATATCCGTTGTTTTACCCCTCAAGTTTATTTGTTTACTCTAAATTATGAATAATTTGTGTTTTGATTTTAAATTATTATTTTACTTTTCAAATACTTTATTTTATTTTTTTCTTACAACAATCAATAATTATGGCTGCATTTCATCTTACAAAGCCGCTATACAAATATGATATTACATATGTAGAAATTTAGAAATTAAAAAAAAAATTAAAAAGTCAACAAATTTTATTTATTTGGTATTATATAAACTTTTATGTTGTAGAGTAAAAAGAATTTCTTAAAATAAATTAAAATTAGTGACATAGAAAGAATCTATCCATAAAAGTATAAATGTTTATTTTGGTAATGCGACCCAAACCTATTTACCTGGTCCTGTGTTGCCACACCAATGCTGGGTATTTAGGAACGGTTGCTGGAGGCAAGTATGTAGATATTTAATTAATTGTAATTGCATAGCACATCCATTATTTCTAATTAACAACGTATTATTAATATTTTTTGTAAATTTGTTATTGACATCATTTGTTTTATTAGATTTATATCTTTCTGGAAGTTGTTAGTTATTAGCAACTAGTTTGTATTATTTATTTTTACTGTAGATATATAGTGTGTCTTGGTCTGCTTGTTAAGAAACTTACTTTGACCATATATATTTTTAATATATATATATATATATATATATATATATATATATATATATATATATACAGGGCGACAACAAAAAATAAATGACCATATGACCATGGCAGAGCAGTTTTGATGATTTTTAAATACATACCCATTTTTTAGAACTTAGAACTATGAAAGGAGGTACATCGCCATAACTCAAAATTTGAAGCATTATTTGTTATTTTTTTTTGAAAATTGTATAAAAATGATTTTTTATCTAAAAACTTTTCAAAAAGTAATTGTTAATCAAAAAGACCAAAATCACAATTTTTATAATTTTAATTTTTTTTATTACCTATATCTATTGAAAATATCATCTAGGATCACAATGTATATTAATTGTTTTTATACAAAGTTTACTAATATTAATCATCAGTATAATCTTATTTCGATAACTTTAATGGCCTATTAACTAATTATTAACACGTGAATTAGAAGATTAAAAACAAATAGTGCCCGTTTTGGATATATGACTATAATTTCTTTATACTCAACCAGCGATATCAAAATTTATAACATTCATGTTTACCAAATTAAAATAGTATATTATATTTATAGGACTTTAACAACGTCATTGTACGTTAAATCCACAATTGCTTTATCAGTTTTTTAGGAATAAAAATTTCAAATTTTGCTTCTAAAAACTATTTATAAGCACTTTTTATAAGATAGCTGCTGCAATAATATAGTTTTCTTTTACGAAAAAGGTATATAGACATAATTTTATTTTGTAGAATCGTGGTAGTAGAAAAAGTATAGTACATAACATTAAGTTGTAAAGCAATTGTGCACTCTTGAAAATACTGCACTACTTCCAACGCGGGTGGTGCGCAACTTTTCCAGTCGTGCTTAATATGCTACTTACAACACTTAATATACTGTAATATACTATTAATTACATTAAACTCTATACTTACGTAACTGAAATGGACGCGCTATAGCAGCAAAGTGAAGTAGTGGCAAAAATTATGCAACTCGTCTTTGATAAGGCTTAGCATTGTTTCTACCTTATTACGTCTTACGGAAACTGCACCTTTTTTTCTAATATAGAAATAAAAACAAATAAAAGCAAACATAAATGTAGAAATCAATACTTTTATTTAAAATGTAGAATACATCATCAATCTAGAGTATTTAACAGACACAAATTAAATATTATTTAATAAATGATAAACAAATTTCAAAATATTTTATATATTTTAATGTAATTTAAAACAAACGTAGTTTTTGTAATAAAGTAGGTAATTTTTAAACTTTTAATATTTTTTTAGTGCTGAATATATAGAAAAATATGTATGTATATTTAATAAATTTATTCGAAAGATGCAAGATAATTTTTAATTACCATTTTTATCTAAAATTTAAGAAATAAAAAAGGAGCAATTATTTTTCCTTAAGATGTAATAAAGTAGAAAGAGATGCTAAGCCCTATTGGCAACAGTTTGCATAATGTTTTACCCTGCCGCACTTTTAGCGCGACCAGTAAACACTATAGAAGAAAATCAGCAAAGTGGCTGACTTGTGTGTAATTTTGAACTATTCAAATGATGAAAACCAATTCCACGCGATCAATGTAATAGTGAACTATCACTGTCAAGGTAACATTTAAAATAACTTCAACAACATAAACTATACATTATATCACTTATAAAAATGATTTTATTCAGTGCTCAACCTTAAAAACCGGTTTTCTTTCTTTAATAAGCCTATCTCTGTCAGCAATATTACTTATTATATTTACAATTTAAACTGACAGATTATCTGTCACTGTCTGATTACATGGGTTTATTTTCCCCATTTGAATATTTTAAAAGCGCCATCTAATGGATTTATCCTCCTATACTACGCAACTTTAAAGACCCCGCCAATGCATTTGTCTCGTCAAAAGTGAGGCGTCGCTCACATAACATTACATTTTAGCTTTGTTAGAAAAGATTATATAACAGCGGTAAAATCTCAAATTTATTTTATGCGTTTTGAAACAAATATTTTGATAATATAGAAATTTCAATTTATTGGGCGGTGACATCCGGACCCGTTCGCTAAAACCGCGCTCTCTTTTCCTTTACTTTTCACTAGCAATGGACAATTTCCGCAACGTGGTGCGAGAAATAAAATAGATAAAAAACTTGTGCCCTTAATAATTAAGCATACAATTATTATTTTTTTAATTATATATTAAAGTATGTATTAATTCATACGGGATTTGGGCAAATAAGTTTATCGGCATAGCCGGATTGATGTCAAAGCAAACAGACCACGCGGCGAAGTGGAAAGATATTGATGGCAGCGTGCAACGAATTGGTGAAGGGGGTAAGATTAAATAAATTATTATTAAATCCAGATAAATAATAATACGGGCGTTTACGTGATTAAAAGACAAAAATTAGTTGGCATCGCCGAAGATTCAGTTAGGAGAGTTTGGATTGGAAAATTTATTGGAATTCCTGGAATTTGTATTTATCTGCATCGCTATCTCAATTTTATCATCTGGGAATGGTTGATGGTATCTAGAACGGTTGGACAATACCAAAGGAAAGTGATATAAGCAATTACAGATAAGATATCCATTGGTTTAATCTTCTATTACGGGACTTGTTAATGGAGGAGCGCCCTTAAGGAATAAATTTGATCTCAATGATTTAATTAATTGATTTAAGTAATTAATATTTTTTGTGAATGGTAATGCCATTAAAATAATTTCTTGATTTGGTAAAGAAATAAATAATTTAATTTTGTTTTTCAATTTTTTAATTAGGAATAACCAATAATATTTTTGGAAATAATGTGGAAGATCATACGTGTTGCTACAAATAATAGATAAAACAATAAATTTACAACAATTGTAAATTGGGAACCAACAAAAAAATGCAGCTCTAGCTTCGGGTTGCGTTTTTAATTAAATTGTGTACTTTACTTTTTTGAAACTAATAAAATTTTAATTTCATTTCATTAATTAAATAATTATGTTTTTTTAAATTAAACCATTGGTAATAAATTTTGGTTTGTACGTTTTATGTTTTT
>JARJEC010000338.1:0-10036 GCA_030264575.1 Tachinus sp. AB-2021 | reverse complement strand
ATTAGGAAGATAATTAGTTAATATTGTCATAATTAACACGTTGATTGCAAGTGCACCGAAGAATTTTGTACTTGTTTATTTTATTTTAAAATACAAACCAAATAAAAATAAAAAATAAAAAATATAAAAACCGATTTTATACATAATTTGATATTAAATTTGAATTAATGTTTTGTACTTTCTTGCTTTTTTTATAATATTTTGTTATTTTGCTGATATAAAATGTTTTTGGTTTTGAATTCTTTTTTTAAGATTTGACTATTGGGAATTTTTCTGTTTCAGGAACTTTATCAGGATTAGATATTTATTATTTAAGGATAAAATTCAAACATTATTTATTTGTGTATGTTTTGGAGATCAGACTTACTTCTTCATCATTTTTTACACTGTGTTTTTCCAAGTAAGCAACAAGCATCTCTACTACATATATATATATATATATATATATATATATATATATATATATATAGTATTTTTATAAACAATAACGTAGTTATAAATAATTACGATTAATTACAATATGTATAGCATTTTTCGAGTATTGTCAAACGGCTATCGGCTGTAGTCTTTCAGCCAAATGCTACTTTTATTTCGCATTAAGTTAAAAACAAGTTCATAAGAAATACAATGATTTAATGATTTAATGAAGATATATGATTTAGTTCATGTTTTTGAGTGTGAGAATGTGCTGATAAAATGAGAGGGTAGGAGTTTTGAATTTTGCATTTATTGTTGGATCTCTAGGGATTGAGTTTTTCAAGGATTTCGAGGTTATTGGGATTGTTTGCAAATTTTGTTTGTAGATTGTAAGTTGCTCAGGAACTGGGACAACGTTTGTTTTCTCATACAATGTTCCATATATTTTTTCGAAATCTCCGATTTATGTGATTAGTTAGCCGGGAATATATTTTTTTTTTTTTAATATTTAAGAAATACTGTTTTAATTTTTTTACAAAAATAAATATTTTGGTCCTAGAATATTTTTATTGTTTAAAAATATGTTGATCATAACTTATAATAATTCAGTTATGCTAAATAGAACATTTTGTTTAGTTTTTTTTGCTAACATTTGGAAAAAGAAAGAAAAAATTTTATACGTTTGCCATTGCTTTTTTGGATGAACTTCCCCATTGTCTTAAGCATATATCAATGGGTAAATTCTAAATTACAAAATATATTAGGTTAGGTAAGGTTAGGTGGCTAGTTTTTGCCGCACAAAATTTCGTTCTATATAAAACTTGTAGGAAATTGTAGGCCTTACAACTTTTGTTTGAAGATTTTTTCTCACAACTTTGTTTTATAGAAAAGCTGATAAAAAATATTGCAAAGACGTCCAATAAAAATGCTGTTTTTTTAAATTTAAAAGTTATGAAAAAAAGTTTCATACAAAATTATATTCAAAATATTTTCCAAAAAAAGAAAATGAAAACCCAGCCAACAGCAGTCGAGATATAAAAAATCACGCTTATCTTGTAATGCACATGAAAATTTTGTTTTTTTGCGCTTAGAAAAGAACTTTAGCAATCAATGAAAAATTTACAACCTAATATATTTTTCGATTGAATTTAGCACCAGGGAAACCACAGAAAGAATTTTTGAGAAATTTATTTTATTAAAAAAAAAACACATTTCTTTGTTTTTATTTATTGCGAACCTTTCGGCACTATCAACAGTCCCCCACAGGAGTTAATTTAAAGAAGTTGGCAACCCATTTGCTATTTATCAATGGATAGTATCTACCATATAATCTTTGTCATCTTTAAATAACTTCTGAGGGTTATATTTTCAATATTGGTTCTTGGACTATTATAATTTGTTTAAACAATACAAAAATCATGTAATTTAGCAAGTGTTATTTAGTTCAGAGCATTAGTTTAGCAAATTAAAGGTTTATGTTACAATATCTTGTACAGTTTTGAACATTAATTCTCACGTGTACTTTATCGATCAATAATTATTATAATAAATGCTTATTTTTTATTCTTTCTATAGAATAATATATTGTTTATTAATGGTTCAATCTGCAGACCTTACGGACGCTCGGTGCTACAATTCATATAATATGTGCAATTATAATGTAATTAAAATATGTAAAATACATAGTAATGTATACAAAAAATTACAAATAATATAAAAATTATTTAAAAAAAGTGTAAAATTATATATGTTGTATATGTAATTTAAAAAAAATTAAATATTTTTTATATTATTTGTAATATTGTTGTATACCTTGCTATGTGTTTTACATATAAACATCTGCAGATTGGTTAATTAATAAGTAATATATTTTTTTGGGTGAGAATAAATCATAAATTCATTCATCGCCCAAGATGTCTAATAATTATAATTTTTTGGAAATATATAAATTTTTTTTTATTTTAGTATATTTCTAATTTTTTTAAAAATTTTTTTGTTTACTTCATGTAATTTATATTTATTTCGTATTTTTCTTGATATTTTGTTTGCTTATGTGAAACATCTAATGTCGCGTTAGGACGCCTGTTGCTATGACAGAAATATTTTCTTTCCTTGGAAAATGGTTTTCGATGTTTTACATTTAATTTTTAGTAATTTAAGTTTGTGTTCTAGGAACAATTTTAGAGTTTAGTAAGCTAAAAAATATAAATAAAACAAAAAGATAATTTAATTTTTTTTTTAATTATACATTTTAAAACATACATGAAAATTGCAAAAAAATGAAATACCTAAAATTTGTTTGCTAAAATGCGGAAAAAAAGTTTAAGATTTTAATTAAGTAAAATTTTTTTGGGGTTGTTATTTTCCAAAACCACGTCATAAGATTCCAACGTTTGTTTCATTACGCTACAGCGAGAGAAGATATTAAATGAACATTTTTATCGGAATATTTAATGTATATAAAATTGATTTTGTAATTTATTTAATAATAATAAAACACAAATGTTGGTGTCTATCGGTGTTAAAAGTAATCTGCCAGTGTTTACAATTAACTACAGTAAAGAAATAAATAAAACAAAACACCTTCCTTAAAATGAATAATAACTTCATTACAATGTTACACAAAATGAAGTTCTTAAATGTAGATATTTCAATGTTTCCCTCAATTCCGAACATTACCTAGCTCCATGTCATCCTGCCGGATTTATTCCGAGGGGGCAAGCTGATGCAGAGCGGCAGTGGGCTAAGGCAAGCAGGCCGATCAGCAAAGCGTACATCCGGCGCACCGTACACTCATTGTTCCCTCATGCCGAGATTGCCTACCGTGTCGCCAACTACCCGAATAAATATTATTATTATGTCTTTAACTTTCTATATATTTTATTTACGATGTATACTATTATTTACTACACACTACCCCTTGACTGCTGTAACCATTGTATTAACAATGATATATGTTATTACGCCGGGGTGCAGCTCTCGTCGCTTTCTCTTCTCTCCTCCACCTTTTTATATCTCCCGCGCGCGCTCAACGGAACACTCATTTAAATTGCCCGCAACAAATTTCATACACAAAACACACATAGTATTACAATAAATAAAAGCGACCATTATATACTATATCAACAACTAAATTTGATAAATTTTACATTTTTCATTGAATATTAATTTTAACAATTTTTAATTCCGCGTTTTATATTATATTTTGTATACATTATAATATATTACGTAGTAAATTTATAATAGTAGCTAATTTATTATGATCATATTGTTTATTATTACGTTATCAATCTAATCCTATGGTTTTATTATGATTAAAATTGTAAACTCATGGAACTTTTGAATTAAATTCTGTTGGCACTTTTTTTCATTTTGCTGTAATAAGTAAAATGATTGGAAAACCTTCATTTGCGCTGAATGAGGTGACAAATATGATTTGCTTTTTGAAAGGTAACATCCAGTTGTTTATTCATGTTTGCTGTATCATTGAATTTATCCGCCGGAAATCGGAAGTTGACAAATCTCTTTCTCTCTGTATCTAAATGCACGTTAAATATTTGTTTGATTAACTTTAACTTAATAATGAAGGTTATTTTTATTGCATTTTATACGTACTTGTGTTGGATAGTAAAGGTTATTTAAAAAAAATGTTAAAAGTGAAATTTTAATATAGATAACCTAAAATTGTTTTTAATTTTTGTCTCCAGTTTTTACAGAAATATCGAGAGTTTAGTAGTGAAGCAGATAGATAATTTTAATAATTTCTCTCGAAGAAACTGTATGTAAAATAATTTTAGAATTTATATACTCTTAAAAATAAATACATCGAACGCCATGTGAAAATTAAAAAAATACGACAATTTGTGCGGGTACGAATGTCTATTTAGCCCTTTTTAAATATACCAAGTGATCTATACTTAGAAATAAATAAAAAAACTGATTGATAATGACCTTCATAAGTCGAAACTCGAGTTGCTTATATTTTTATTTTTAATAAATAATTTTTTTGTGGTTAAAAACATTCTAATTTTTGTTTTATTTATTTCTAATAATGAAGTACCACATAGTAAAGGTCGAAACCATCCTTATGATTATTCTAATATACGTTTATGCAGTTGCTACTACTGATTTTTGGAGAACAAAAAGCAACTTACCCTTCTTCTAAATAATTACAATAATTATTTATAATACAAGTGTCTAGGCATTATTAAACATGAGTGGGACAGTTGTACGACGAGAACGTAATCGGGTCGTATAATCACACAACTAATAAAAATTCCGGTGCCCCACATATGATATACAAAATTTTATCTGGAATTGCGTAAATTTAAATATAAAAGTTTGAATTTTATTGCAAAAATCAAAATTACGGAGACGGCGGCTTGCACATTCTATGTTCATTACTATGCTTACCAATAAAATTTTACATTAAGTTGGCCAATTTATTAACCATGAAAAGTTATGGTAGTTGGCGGTCAAACGCAGTAGAGGAAAGGTATGAGACAGCAGACAGAGGAAAAGAAAATCTACAAATTGCAATTGCAATAAACTTATCAGAAATAAACTCATCATTGAAAAGCCTTAGATAAAATTTGTTACTTAGACGCTTGATAGCAGAAACAAGTTTTTAGACCACTTTATATCTTGGTATAAGGACCTAAACACAGTTCTATTTTTATTAGTAAACTGACGCAACAATTCTTGCGCCATTTTTTTCAGAATTTAGTTTTAGGAAATATTAATAAGTAAATTTCAACTAAACATAAAACATGGATCCCTTGAAGGGCCATAATGATATATTTATAAATATTTATAAAAATATTTTAGTTTAAAATCTTTTAAAGAATGTACATTATTCACAAATAACGCACAAATGTGGAGCAATCAGACAAAACCAAATAAATCCATTTTGAACAATTTTGAATTATTTAGGAAAACTTTTATCTTGCAGAATTTTAATATCGTAAAGCTCGTTTTTTGTTTTGGTTCTGACTTTAAAAAAGGATTTATCTCACCCTAATTACTGAAGAACACATCTAAATAATTTCTTTACAAAAACTGGATTTTTCTGAATTTGTCAGACAAAATCAGATCTGATTGCTCTATAAATAATTGATTTGAAAGATTTCCGACAAAATATGTAGAATTTGGAAGTTTGCAAATAATCAAATATAGAGAAACGCGCGGAGTGAGAAAGCTAGACAGTTACTCGATATTGAAGACTATATTTTATTGAATCTACGTTTGGTGGAATACCGATTTTTTAATGAAAATTGCTTTCATTACTATTATTGTTTTGTTTTTTAGGTTTTATTTATCTCTCCTCTAGCTATCTTGGTCCTCCGTTCTTTTTTATCATGCTGTATCTTTCTCCAAAAGACATACAGAGTAAAATCACGGCCGAAAATTAAGTTGCTAGCCCTATTTGCTTCTAGCTTTTTAAATTTTCTGTAATTTTTTACGTTTGCTATTAGCACACCGTTAATCTCAAATCTGCATTCGCAATCTCTTCAACTAGGCAACTATACAAGGATATTTTGTTTGTTTTGAGAAGGTGGGTCCTTCAAAAAGTTAAATTGTAGTTTTCATAAGCCATTAAAAATATCTTTATCATTAATATTTATTTTTCCTAAAAAACACCGTGCACAAAATACAAACATTTTGACAGATGACACTTTTTACTATTTCTTTCAATTACAAGCTCTTGAAGATTCCACACATAAAAATTTGAACTTTTAAATTAATTTGTAGTGTGCGAAAACTTAAAATTAAAATTAAAAAGAAAAAACAGAAAAAAATGCTTTGTAATATGTATTGGGATTTTTCAACAAGACGAAAAAATCTTAACAAAGAATTATATACTTTCAGTTTTGACAATTTTAAAAATCGCTATTTTTTATTGCGTCTATACTTAATCAAAAAATACTACTACAATCACTAAGTATAGTTGAAAAAAACCAAATTGATATTGACACATGCACAACTATTTGTAAAGATAAAGTTTTTTAAAAAATGTATAATAAAAAAGTTTCTTCTATGGTATACAATTTTTGGCGGTCACTATCACTGTAAAATGTAAAATTTAAGTGGGTTTTTTTTTATTACTCGAGCGTTTGCACCATTTCTGATATATCAACTACACAATGAACTATATAACGCAATTTAGTCATTTTTTGTCTATATTATAAGCTGTATCTAATTATAATACTAATAAGAAGAAGAATATATCTGTTATTACTATTCTAGATCAGGACTGAATGGTTGAACAAACTACAGCTTTTTTTAATGTTTTTTATTTTGATTGTTTACAATAAAAATATAATAATTTCTCTTAAACTTGTAAAAAATGTATTATATGCTGCCCGCCGTTGTTTAGAAAATTAAGATAAGCTCGTTTGTAAAAAAGGTTGCTGCTCACCGTGTTCTAGATCATAATTTTTTTTAAAATTTAGAATATGTTATTTTCTTATCAAATTGACAAATAGTTTATCATGATAGCGTAGCAGTTTTTTTGTCCGATTGTAGAATATATTCTTGAATTAAATCTATTCAACCAAAACATGATTTTTAGCAATAAAACGTATTTACTTATATTTACTTTTGTTTCAGGTAAAATGGCGTATTTATTCGAATTATATGAAATTGTAAGAACATACTATTTTTGGGTAAGTTTTTGTTAAAATATCAGATTTGTTGAAACGTTCAAATTTAATTTAATATAATCTTCTTTCATATTTTATACATATTAAATTTGTTAAAACATTGTACAATGCAAATCACTTGTTTATGTTCTTAGTAAAATTATCAGATAAATTAGCTAGCTGGCTATTATTGTGCAAGATTAGATATATAATAATTCCATTAAAGCTATTGATATCTACAATATACAATCATGAATGGAGCCTGTTGTATGAAATTCCTCTTTTTACTGTTATATAAAAAACTGCAGTGATATAAGCAATGAATAGCCATTAAGGAATTTCTAATAAACGAGCAATAGCGATCCGTAAATAAAGTTGGCCGGACTTGAGTGGTCATAACCGGACAAGAGAGGAAGTAGGTGTGAAACACTCATTCAACGCCGTGAGTTGCACTTTTACCTGATTCATAAAATCATCGCCTCTCTTGTACCAGTCATTACGAATAACAAGAAAGGCATTCATTAATAAATAAACAGCTGCATACAAAACGGCTAGATTCCATAACGTGCCACATCTCAAAATCATCTTAGTCATATTAAAACATCACGCGGTATAATTTACAAGAGAAAATATTTATTTTAATGCACTATCGATAAAATAGAATCAAATCCGCTCGCTATAACCCAATAAAATATTGAATAGTTACATATATAACGTGTTGCGAATGTCAAACATTAGATTGATACTCGCCATCAGGCATGCATAACATTGGAAGTAGCAGCCAATCGTCTATTGCCCGATTCAATTTGGCCGAATCAATTTCAATCATAATTTATCGTCGGTTATAAAACTTGAATAACATTTTGGAATTGAAACACAGACCTACACAGTCATAGACAGGAAAGAGGGGAGATGATTTGAATTTTCCGTATTGCGAAATTCCGCATTTTAGTTGGTTAAATAGATCGAGTTTGTTTAAAAAAAGAATGTATTCCGCAAAACCGGCAGGGGCCAAATCAACGGAGTGTGACCCCCCAAGTGTGCTCGATTGAATGAATGAGAAAATCTAGATAAAGTTTATTCAATAAATTACTAGATACGTTAACATATTATTTTATTTTTTATTCTTTTGCGGGTGGCTACACATTTCTTTTATTTAGCTTATTTCTTCTATTGCTAGTATTAGTATTCTTATACAAGGGCCAAATTTTTATTTGTAATAAGTACAGGCTGGCAAAATTTTCACATTATTAAACGCTATCTCGGAAACTAAATATGCTAGAACAGGGCAGTCTTGAGCTAATTTTGCGAGAATAGTTCATTGGCAGTAAATCATCATTTTACGTTTTCAATGAAAACGATTTTGTTTTCAATCGGCCTTTTTCTACTTTGGCTTGTATTTAGTTTATTCGTTAAGTTATTGAAACAAGACTAACACATTTTTTGAGATATTTGATCAACTTTTTTTTTTTAAATAAAAACTATAGTGCTTTATATATTTATAAAATGTAGAATTTTATCCTGATAGTTATTTGAGGCAAATTTCTTGAGTAACTAACCTTGACTCAACAAACATATGCCTGCATCTTCCACGACTGAAGTAAAACACAACAAATACAAATACTATTATTAAACAAATATTTGAAAAAGTTTGTTGCAAAAGCTGTATAGTTGAAATGAATTTAATTAGTTCAATTAAACATTCGGTTTTAGAAAGTATATTGATTATGTCCGACAAACCGTATTTATCATTTATACCGGCATTTCCACTTAAGTTTTATACCCTCTCGCTGGCGTATTATTTGCGTTTTAATAATTCATAAAGTTCGGAATTTAAAAGCTCACCATTTTGGCTCGTTACAGTGTCGGGCCTCGATGTGGCGAAAGTTCAGCCCGACAAACATTATGCGTTAAGTAAATATTATCATTCTGTTTTCATAGTAAATTAACTGCGTAATTACTTGTTAATTATATGGTTACGTACCCAAATATTGCAGTTTGCAAAGTGAAATTGTAAATTCTCATATAAAAACAACACTCGCCGGCCATATAAATACAATTAATTTATAATTCTAATAATTTGGTGCAAATACATTATTATTTGGCTGGACAAATTCAATTACTTTGTGTTAATAGGGTTTAATATAACAAGTGGCGTTTCTTGAAGTGTGAAAATAATATTAGAGACTCAGCTATTACGGTATATACATGAGTCCTGTAATGGCTTTACTTAAATAAGTGAACAGAAGTATTTACAGAAATTAAAGTATACTTTGCCATAAGTTATATGCTAGAATATTATAGTTGGTGTTAATTTATCTCGCTACTTTGCATGGACGTTTAGCCTGCTATTAAAAGCCAAAGTTTTTATGATCACCATATTATCTAGCTTTAAAATCATATATATGTAGCTTGGTGAGCAGTAGTTGGATATATTTGTTGCGTTTCCTGCCAGGACAACGAAATATATTAAATGGAGAGTCAGCAAAATAGCAGAAATTTAAGGAACTTTAGTGAACTAAACGTGCTTGTGACATTCTGATTTTGCTCCACAATGCCGGTTGATATACTTTTTTTTAGTAAATGTATGTCTCATATAATGTTCTATGTGGTAAAAGGAAACTAGTATGCATGCTAAATGCATATAAAACTATAGTTTTCTTTCACTGATGACTTACTCCCTATTTTACTACTACTACTACTTTTTACCAAAGTACAAGCCAACCCAAAACAATAAAATGAAATCGTTCTAACCTTCAACTAATCCTGTACTATGCATGTTCTTTGTCAATCCAACTATCGATTGTGGGCTAATAGGCTTTAGATGTTTTTGTGCTTACCAGGCAAAATATTTTGTTTACATTCTGTAGAATTTTGTTCTACTTCTAGCGATGCCCTTAAAGTCTGTCTTTTATCCAATCTGCATAGAAGTGACTGGTCTTCAATCCATTATATCACAATTACTTTATCGTGGGTGC
>JARJEC010000309.1:0-12241 GCA_030264575.1 Tachinus sp. AB-2021 | reverse complement strand
TTTGACTCATGGCCGGCCTTACAAGGGTTAGACCAGGTTTGTCCAACCCGCGGCCCGCAGCAAGCATCAATGCGGCCCACAAGCAATGCATTTAAATTACTTTTTAGTACAATTGTTTTAATAATAGTTTTCCGAAAAATGTACGCATTTTACTAGTTTTTTGCACGAATTATTTTTATACAATTTATATGTATAAATAAATATTTACGTATAAAACGTATTCTAACATAGTGTGCTTTACTAACTATAATTATGGTTGCTGCGGCCCGCAAACACTTTCTATTGCTAAAATGTGGCCCCGGACATCAAAGAGGTTGGACAACCCTGGTTCATAGTGTCCGTTGAAGAAGAAAATAACTTAGAAAATAGATACGATTACAACCTCGTTGCCTGCATTAATCCTATTCTTATTTTTCCATACCTACACACAACAGTTTATACTCTTTATTGTACCATCGGAATATTTTGTTGCGACAGGCGAACCGGTTGCTTCGCAAAATTTACGAAATTTGCTTCCATTTTATTTTTCATAGCAAGCAAACATCAACAAAAAAAACACTTGTCGCAGTTGCCATAGCTACACAATGCATGGATATCTACATTTTAATATATTTAATTAATTGGTTTGTTTCAATTTGTTAAAATTTAAACAACAATTAATTAAAAATAAAAATATAGTACGAGATGTAAAAACTGATTTGCCTTGTTACAAAAACGAGCTTACTATTATTCTCCAATGCTGTTTGTATCTTCCTGTTTGATTTCCAAGCGTTTTATTTTTAACCGATTGCAAATTTAAATATTACATTTAATAATTGGCAATAATCGGATTTTGTGAGCGTTGCATTCTTATCTAACAACCGATTTCAAAATTTCACGCAACAATTTCAACGGTGCGGATGCAATGATACGGTTTATTGAAGCGGCAATTAATATCATTATCGTGTTTCTTCGTCGCTTATATTTATTTCCGTCTTTTTATCGAACAAATAAATTTGGTATGTAAGCACCCCGTCGTGTTGGAAGCGAAAATTGGCAACAATTTACATCGAATTGGATAATCTTTGCCGAAAAAAAAATAAAATTAGTGGTGTATGTATTTCTTGTAAACTGTCTGAAACAGCCAATTTAATTTACCGGTATTGAATATTACCAGCAGTCCGGCAAACGCTGTTTTGCCCAATTTTTTTCCGTTTAAAGAAACACAAAAAACGTTTCCCATTGCTATCAAAATATATAAGCACACCCGGCCAACAAATGAGCGTATGCTGAAAATTTGGTTTCAATACTTCCAGCGCTTTAGACGCCATCTTATTACAAACATCTGCACAATCACTCTATATAAGAGATCATCCGTGCATCTTAGTGATTTCCGCATCGCATCGACGCAAGAGATAACTAATATAAATTTAGTGTTTAAATTTGTATGCAACTGAAATAAATTACAATTTATAACCTGATTAAAATAAACAATCCGATCGGAAGATAAACGGCGTGGGCCGATGATGGCGATGAAAGCAGAGAAGTGATGAAAAAAGTCGGAGAGGTACGCGTGATTAAGGCGTCTGCTCTTATTAATGCTCAATGAGCCGGATTGAAAGGGTCTCTCGCTGGCGAAGAACAGGGCTTGTAATGTAGAACCGCAGGAAATTTAATGCCGGTGCGATTATCGATGTTCAATTATTTTTAATCTCTTTTAGAAGCCGGGAAATTTTTACGCGTAGTTTAACATTGATTAACGCAATATTTCTTAAATTAATAACATTTGGACATTATTGGATCAATTTCTACTTTAAAAATGTGTTCCTCGCGCGGAGTAAAAAATCATTTAATTCTTTTTTAATCAGCTAAATGCTAAACAATAATCGCAAATGTTTGCACAAGTTGAGCAACGTTAGGAAGATAACTCTTTACTCTAGAATTGGGGAGCGAATGTTCTAACAAGCCTTGACCCGATACGCACTTGCCCACATAAACACGGCTAAAGGATCTGGAGGTCGATACTCGGCGGTCGGGTAAAACCCGTACAAATTTTCTAAATTTTATTTAATAAATTAATCATTTACTCTGTTTTACTTTTACTTTTCTTATACATATTCGAAATATGTTTCAGCTCCATAATAAATTAAATCGCTATTGTGACAGCTTGAATGTCAAAAATTTTCTTTGTGGATTTAGTATTCCGCGTCGTTTTTGGAAATAAATATTCAAATTCAAAACAGATGTTAATTTCTGGCCAAGATCGACATGGATTATTTCAATTACAATGCGAAGACAGGTAGGGAGAAAGATGGATGGAACATAATACGAATTAATCCATCAGGAATGTCGGGGAAAATCATCAAACAGGAAATTAAACGGAGCTATGATTTTCAGCGCACGGTGAATGGCGATAACGGGGCGCCGAGCCCGATGTTTCTATATCGCATTATTCCGCTTTAAATGTCTTTTTCTCTCTCTCTCTCTCTCTCTCTCTCTCACACACAATCCTCTTCACTAGGTGTATGCACATATTTATGACGCGTCGGAATAAATAAATGAAATATTTGCGCCGCGTCCGCTGCACATGCCGCGGACGATAGTGGATCGCACTTATTTTTCCCTAAAAAAATTAAATTTCCAATATTTTCTTTTTAAAAGGAATTTTTATTTATTTCAATGCAATAAACAGAAACAAATTCCGAAAATTACGATAATACAAACCGCGGGTGGTACCACAAGGTTTGATAATTAATGTTAGAAGCCGTTCCGAAAATGACACAATCTTACATGCGCATTTAAATAGCATTTATATTTTTCCAAGCCACTTATTTAAATAATCTTTCGAAAAGTGGAATTGCGATCATTTAAAATTGATCGGTTTCAATTCGCGCAACAAAGGGCCGCGGGGTTCCGTGATTGGTGCTTTCGCCGAATTGGCACAAACAAACGCAATCGACGTTGTTAAATGTCCGCTGACCGCTGGGCAGCGAGGAGTCAAGTTTGCGTTGCGGTCGAACTAAAACTACTCGTAATAATTCAAACGGACGGACTTCATCCCATTCATTCGATGCTTTGAAAATGAGCGTGTATTCATCATCGTGCGCTACCCTTCTAATTTCCTTACCCTCCCGGCTTTAATTTAACTGTGGAGAGAAACGCAAGCAACACAAAGAGATAGCCGATGGAATAAAAACATTGCCGCCGGAAATGGGCATTTAAACATTTTTACTTCTAAAAATTAAAATTGAATTAGTACCGATCGGCCCGATAATTGTTTCGCGCAAATTGAGCGATTGCGAATGTGCTGCTTGTCCCCGATAAGCCGGTTTCTGTGGCACAGATAATAAAATCACTCCCGGTGACGTCAGAGCGCGTCACTGTGACGTAACCCGCGGGAGTGTTGCCTATGGTTACGGCCTGTGAAGGTCGCGGCGCGAATATGTACGCGACTTGTTGCGGTACACACTCACACACATTAAACCTTCCTCTCCTTTCCGATTGCTTCTGGAAACTGTTTCGGCTTACTACTTTGCTCGACCTTCTTTTTCTCCGTTTGTTCCGACTCGCAATTGTTTTCCCCATGAACATCCAGACGTTTCATGAAATATTATCCGCGTCAAATTGAAACAAAGACAAATGGAGAGATTTCAACTTGCGTTTTAATCGGTAAATATATTCTTTGCATTATTATTTCATTTGCAATTTAATTGCAAAACGTTTTAACCGGTAAAATCATCCGGTGTAAATATTAAGCAGCCGATCCATCAAAAGGATATGTCAAATTGACAGTTGTATAATGCAATAAATAGATTCGCGCGTGCAATATATTCATCGACATTGCGGCCGAAAAGAGATTGTTTATGTGATAACAATCATTAAATCGATCTTTGACAAGTTACAGAATATTTGAATTGCTGCCATCCAATCGAGTTGCGATCGAAATGAGCCGTGAGGTCGAGTAACATGCTTATCAATTGTTGAGGTTAGGACATATTTTTAAAGTCGTTTGTTTCATTTTAAATATTTCCACAAAGCTTCCTTTGATGTAACATTCATTTGTTTGTGTTAATGGAAATCATCGGAAGGATTAATTAATAAATTTGCTGTGCGCCTCCGGTATTTTAAATATATTCAAATGCGATCAATGTAGTGGCGGCGTGTCTGGAAGGCGGCAGGCATGGTGGAGCAGAGTGTGCCATGCCAGCCAGCCAGTCAGCCAGCCAGCCAGCAAGCCAGCAGTCAAGCAGTCAAGATAGGAAAGGGCGAAGAGTTTGCGCCGAACAACTCCGTTGCCGGCGACGGACGCGCCGCTATAATGAATATAATTAAACAAGTTCTCAAGTATTCCGATCCCAGTTCACGTCCACAAAACTCACTTCGGTTGGATCGTGCGGGACTTCCCATCTCTGCCTAACTAAGCGGAGCAGCGGACGACATACTGTTTCGGTTGCAATGACCTCATCAGTATCAATCAAATTGAACTTGGCAAAATTTACTCAAAACTTGCAATCTCCGATTGATTTATCGACGAGTACACTTGGATGTAATACCATCCGATCCACGCATTGACTGTAAAAAGCCGGCGCATATTGCGAATTCGTGTCGGGATCCGATCTTAATACATCCTCGTGAAATAACATGACAAATGTTATTAAATATTAACGTTAAAATCGTCGAGTCCCAGCACGTAGAATGTTAAAGGGGCGAAGGGAGGAAGGTAGGAGGGAGGAAAAATTGGAGACGAACGAGGCGTCATATTTATGCGGTTGCCGCTCTTTTCAATCAATCATCCTTTTGTCGGTGTCCGCGCCGCGACGTCCTCCTTTCCAAAAACGTTATAATCTGCAAGATTAATGGCGATTTCGTCAGATGTATCATCATCAGCATCAAAGACGGAATTGATTGTATCCACCTATTTAAATGCGAACCCAATTTGTATTTAAATTTATTACGGGGGAAGGGGGAGATTATTAAACTTAATTTGCTTAAATTATCGGGGTTGTAGCTGGCTGGCTGGCTGGCTGGCTGGCTGCCGCTTGCATATTGTCGGTCGCTTTATAATGCGGTCGGACCATGAGCGGATTAATGCGACACGGCCGGACAACATTATTAAATTTAAATTTATTGTTATTTCTAATCGCATCGTTTATTTGTTGCTTTACCGATTTACAGCCGGATCAATTCAATTTCTTTCCGGACGCCACCATCCGCACGAAGGAGTTAACTGCAAAAAATACAAGCTTTCTTTATTCCACCGCACAACACATCGACGCATTAAGCTTTACTTGTACAAGAAATATTTTTTGGAAATATTTCTTATGAAAATTAACTCAATTATGCTCGGTAAATTGAAATTCCCGCCGAACCGACAAAGATGTCGCAAAATTGATTGCAGATTCGGATCCAGCGATTCGAAAGTGTTTAAGAAATTAATTTTGAAAAATTTTCCAAAAAAATTTTTTTTTGCAATTTTTCTTAAAAACCCGATGCAAAAAGTGTGCAAAAAATTTGCTTTAAATACTCACTGAGTAAGACAATATATCTAGTGCAAGATGCAACCTCGTCGGTCGTCTCGGAAATTTGATCCGTGGTTGCCGCAATCGATAGCGACGAAACTTCCGTCTGCGTTTCCACGTCTTTAATTTCATCTTTGAAATACGTTAGCAATGCATTGGTTTCTTTCGAAATCGACGAGAACGACGGCACCGTGCCCTTCTTCAACCTCTTCTTGATTTCGTATCCGCACATATAATCAGTTTTCTTGAAATGGTTACTGCACACCCTCAGATTCATTTTCGGCCTGACTTTCCCCATCCGCAACGCGTCCACCCATTTTTCCCGCAGAAATTTTTTCTTTGGAAACCTGAAATACATTTTAAAACTAACTTTTTGTTTATAGAAATAAAAATATTATTGACATACGAGTGAAACGAAACGTTGCTTCCTTTGCTGAATTTAGTACTGCATCCAGCAGCAGCACAACAGAAAACCATTGTCCATTCAATTTAATAGAAAAACCTTCCAGATTGCGAATTGCTTTTGATTATTATTGTTTTTATAAAATATGCATAAAATATGCCTGACAAGCTGCCAAATATCTGCAAATCGTAACTAAGAAACCGATTTATATTAATTATTAAAAAGAATATTTTGTAATAATTGTTAAATTTCTCATTGTTCCGGGTGAGTTGGCGACTTTCTAAGCAATAGAAATGGCTTCGGCGAGTGTAATAAAATGTTGCATCGCTTAAATTTTAATAAAAATTGAAATCAAAACGTTTGTCGGGTCAATAGTTGGTGACCCAGAAAACATAGGCGACGCGTGGGCAATGTTAATTACATTAATGTCTTCATCCGCGCCAACAACGCCCATTAATCTAATTACCAAAATGATTTATCTAAATTTCATTATTTATTTAGCAAATTTTCAATTAGCTTCTTGTTATTTTTTCTTCTAATGTTTGCCGCAACTTTTTGCGATTTATTTATTTCAAGTGGTACAGCCAATAAATTAGACGGCGAACTAAACCAAAACCCGATCGCTCCAATCAAAAAACCCTTCGTAATTTATTCGATTCGGCCCTCAATTTATTGTTCCGGCCCAAACAAAACTAAACTGTTTGCAATATACCCGTTTTAATGAAACGGATCTGTAGGTCGGATGGTGCGATATCTATTATTGAAATTCCGCGATTTTCAACCCCAAAAGTGAGCCGGATTGAGTGCTCGCGTATTGATTTATCACCGGGAGAAGTCGACACGACAATATATGTTTTTTTTTCTCTCGCGAAATGTTCGTTGAAAGTTTCTTCATTAATGATTTCGGCCGGATTAATTAATACAGGAGTAGGAGTAGTAATTACACATCACTTATTCAAGACAAACGGATTTGCCTGCGCGGAATTTAATTCGAGTTACGGACCAACTCTATACCGTGCACGTCTGTCAATTGTAAATTTGATCCATTTTTTCCTTTTTATGTTGGGGTGTGCACACTCACGGATGAATAATAATAAACGGATACGGTCCGGGTGAATATTATGTGCAAACGGTAAACAAGAGTGAAAAATGGATTTTTGTTATTTCTTTACTGCGCGAAGCAAGCGTAAACTACACACACGCAAACAGTAAAAAAACAATCCAACATTTTTCTTTGAGATATACCAAGAAAGGAAACAGATTGATGAAGGCTTCCGTTAACGAGCGGTTATATCCAGCGCATTATATCTATCCAAATGGAATGCGTTTGAATTAATAATAATATTAATATTAATAATAATAATAATAATAAATACCGATTCGTTGAAGCGGAAAAATTAAATTTTTCAAATTGGAAACATTGGTTGCAATTAATTTCAACTTCAGCTCAATGTTTTTTTGATTATTTTTGCGAGTGCCTTCAAAATCAAATTGATATCGGTTGTCATGGTTAATTTGTTTATTTTTATTTTTTACGTTTTCGCCGCAAATTTTTACGATTTACGAGAATAATGTAGATGTGTATTGTGTTACTTTAAATGATAAGTAACGGAAGAAAGAAGATTTAGGTGAGCAATCTAATTCCGTTGTTCGTCAATTTGTAGGATTGCTTGGAGATTTATTTGTTTGAATATTGTTGAGGAAATATAATAAGCAAATTGATAATGAATACGGATCGGTGGGTGTATGCGGCGGGAGCAACCCACTCGTTATACTGAAAAGCACACTCCGACCTAATTAATGGGAAAAATTGCTTCCGAATCATCGCCGGCTGTAAACGGGCAGGCGAAAGCGGTTCTCGACCCATCCCAGCGCTTGTGCGATCACGAGCCCCGCATCTGTTGATAAAATTTGTCGACTCCTGCCGCCCGCCGATATGAACTGTGAGTGTATGCTATTATGTTGATGCACGGTGCACAAGAGAGATCCGGTTCTGAGTCGCACTCACGTTCTGGCCACCGCCGTCAGACGACACCACTTGTCCATCCTCGGCGGCACAAATCCAACCTCGCTTTTGCCTGCCTGCCGCTCGCGCTATCATCGCATCGCGTACACGAATCCCCCACTCGGCACGATATCATTATGCCCGCAATGACATTCTAGAAACATGGCTTCCGCCCGTGTCCCGAGCTACTTCCGAAAGCGTTTTGGACGGCCGGTAGATGGCCCCATCGTACTGCCCACTTCAGAACACAACAACGCCGCATCGAGTGCCATTTTAATAACGCCTCGTTAATTTAATCGCAGTCCGAAACCATAACAAAGACGCATCCCGATCAATATTTACGTTCCGCATTCTCGATCGAACAATTACTTGTTAAACGTAGCAATCGAATTGCCGGGCGGGAAAATTACAAATTTGTTTAGCCACTAAGTCGTTTTAAAACGAACATAGAACTAAAATTATATCTGCGAGAAATTGAAAAAAGAAATTGGTAAAAACCATTCCACGCCAACAGAAATAATAATAATAATTTACAAAGTAACAAATGTGTCAAATGTCATTTGATTAGGTTAGGTGATGATTTATTTAAATTTTCCATTCATCTTGGTACTATATTTTTGCTAGAACATCTCACCGCCGTAGTTATAAATACTGGATGAATTTTGTCGATTATGGTAACCCGCCCAGTTATTGCGCAAACCAATTGTTGGATATTATTTTAACCTGCGACGTTTCAGCATATATTTTGCACGAAACGATATATGCCATTTAATGAAATTCTAACCTACATTTATTAAATGACGTTTGTCATACGTCGCTTGCTGCAAAATTTTTGCTAGAACAAAATAAATTAAAAAATTGTTTACCGCCATAAGCTTCTTGGATTTTTGTCTGTATTGCTCATTTTAAAGATATATTTAATAACCTTTTTCGAATTGATTTATGTGCACCATAAATAATTTTGGAATGAACGAAATTTATTGAGAGAAATTTTTACAATTTCGGAACATGCTGCGAGAGCCCTAATGGAAATTGGCTCGCTTTATGGTTAGCGATAAGCAATAACTAGACGGAATATTATTAAGTTGCCGGCCAATTAATCGCGGCCGAACATAAATTGCGAAAGGCCAATTAATAATTTTACGATTTTCGATTTTACGCGCAATTATTCATTAATTTACATCATTTGAATCTTTCTCTAACTCGATGATATTCCGCCTGCTAATTTACAGCGTTCAATTAGCAATGCCGGCCGACAAATATTACTGCGACCGTAAAGATTGCGGATGATATTTTTAGTCCGATAATTCAATGCGATTGAGTTAAACGAAGGTTTTACGATTCGCATGTATTACATTATAATAAGTGCAACATTTAATTATATGTTGGGTAATCAAACGCAAATTTGCCGTGTAAATATTTTCGTGTGTTTATCAAATATTCATCTCGTGTTTGCGTTTTCATTGCTGATTGAACGGGTCGGCGATTGTTTAAAAAGCCGCACATTAATATCGAAATTTTAATTGCATTATGTCCTGCATTCTATCGCGATACCCGGGGTATGAACAATTAATGCTCGCATTAATCGATTAATTTGCTGAAATTGGAATGTTATAATCATTAAATAATTTGTTTCAAATGGAGTAATGGCGTAGTAATTATTTAATAATTATGATATTCTAATTTCAACTTAGGCTCCATTTAAAAAATTTATATTGCATATAATTATTATTTACAATAATCGATCAATTTGTTGTTTGTCGAAGAATGTTTATTGTCGACTCGAATTGGCTTAAAGCAATCCACATTACTGATTCAAATGATTTTTTATATTTATATTCCAGTTAATTCAAAAAATGTTGCAAGTGTAGTTTGCAAAATGCAATTTTTGATAAGTTTGTTTATTTATTTATTTATATACAAATACAGAGGTCTTAAATTACATTTTTTAATACATATTAATATATAAGTTATTTGTACATGGGGGTTTTTGTTTCTCTTAGAGCCGCATAAACTAAAGTAAAGAAAATGTAAAGTAAACAAATGAAAGCAGATGAAACAAATGACAAATAAACGACGTAATTCTGAAATGATAAAAAAACGGAAAATAACTGAGGAATTAACAAAATAAATGGAAAAGAAATTATTATTTACGTAACAAAGAAACGAATGCTTTGCTCGTAAATAAATAATCTTTGTTTTTTGCGAAGCAGTTGAAATCGGTGGTTGTAAAGTAAAATATACAGAGGCTGTAGACTTGGGTGGATGTCAATTTCAAATTTCCTAAAAAATATCATAATAGAGGTAAAAATAAACAAGACAAATTGAAAATTGTTCAAACAAAAATAAACAGGAAAAAAACTATTTTTATGGTCACGTGACCGATTGCGCGGGTCAAGTAAATCAAATAGACGGTGCAAACTGCGGAGACAATAAAATTTTGGTGCGTTTAAAATAACGGTAAATTGCATTTACAAGATGTGTCCCAAGACGGCAAGCAAGCAACCCTTCATTTGTTTAGGTTTAGGGTGCTGCCCCCAATATTGTACACCTGTCTGATCGGGTCGGATCGGTTACGAGCCGACAAATGCGCGCTTAATCCTCACCTATTAATACCAACGAGTAATAGCGGGCAGTTAATAATAATATTTGTTTAATAATTGCGTTGGCTGTGAGCAGGATGAAGATGTAGCAGTTGAGTGGGAAATAAAAGCGCATCGGTTAATCAATAACATTAAGGGAATGAATCATGTGGGTATTAAAATATACATGGTTGGGTAGTGGCATGAGCGTGAGGTGAAAGAGAGGGTGGAAGCGTGATGGAGATAATCGCGCAGTTTGGAGCGCAGCGCGCGGCTCAGAAGATAGTAGTAGTAGATTAGGGGCAGAGGGCGTACGTATTTAGTTAGCGATTGTAGTGTAGCCGGTATGGACCTGTAGCTGAGGTTGTCCGCGCTCCGATCAGTGGCGCCTCCATCAGCTCTGCCTCTGTCACACACACACACCAACACACACATGCACACACACACTCGCACACAAACACAACTATACGTAGGTCCGTCCGAATGACTCGCAGCGCAGCGGTAGTCTACGTGAAAGGCGAAAAACGACGAACGTAGAACAGGAACGGGACGAACAGAAAACAGGCAACGTCCACTTTTACAATCGAGGGGAAGACGGTTGATCAGTGAAATCTTTAATGTAAGCAAAGTGTGCGCCTCTCGTTAATACGCACTCCACCGACATTCAGTTCCTGTGCAAAAAATAATAATAAAAGCCAGTGCGCGTGTGACTGTGAAACCTTAATACCCCGTGCGAAAAAAAAATACAAATAATAAAAATAAAGGGGGGACTAATTAAAACAACAAGTGGTCGAAAAAGTGCCCCAGTGAAATGATTTAATGATCCCAGTGCAATATAGTAATAGTAACGAATAAATATTACAAGTGATGTGATCGCCAATTTTCTAGTATTCTATCGAAACCTCAATATTTATTATTATAAAATGGAGTTACACAATGCAGTGAATCGCTAGGAATGAAGAAGCCACCACGGTAACGTTTTTGACATTATTATCCGAATAGGTATCGTATTTACAACTATCGTTTCACAACAAATAACAGTCATGTGCGTTATTAATCAGTTAATTAATCGATCGAAACAATTGGCGAGCTTAACTGTCGTATTGCTTTTTTTTTCATTTTCAATGACGTTTATCTGTCAGGGGCGCTGTTGCCGCGTCGCCTTTATCTACACGCAAACCGATTTTAATATATCAATCGCCGTCACGTTTCGCGTCGGGGTTCCCAATTGCATAATGAAAACAATATGAAAAATGCTGTTTGTCTTTCTCTTCAATTCCGCCGCTTTTTTTAGTTTTATTTATTTATTTATTTCAACGATTCGCAAGAAATGTCGAGTTAACTAGATCTAAGTGAGCCGCGCTAGGAATGGAGCGATAACCGGATTTTTATGAAAGCAAAAAATTCGCCGTGCGTTTTCTCCGCCGTGCAATCAATTAACATTACAAAGGAAACAATGCTGTATCATCCGCAATTACACGCAAATGGGCATATTTATTACGCGCAGTGATAACAAAACAAGTTTATGCAAAAAAACGCATTCGAATAATTATTAATAAGGCTATCATCGGCCGTCTGCTTTGGTTTGATCCGTCCGTGACACATTTCTATATAAATATAATATCACTACTAATGGATGGTAAATATTATGTTTATCTAATATTGCACGTGATGATAAAAGCAATTGCAATTTTGACTTAGCTCAGATGTCAATAAGCTATTGACATTTTAAGTTATGTCATTAATTGCAAAA
>JARJEC010000289.1:0-17430 GCA_030264575.1 Tachinus sp. AB-2021 | reverse complement strand
TCTATATTTCCCTTGGTCATGACATCACTTGAGAACGACTTTACCAATTTCATGCCTCCTGTTTTTTAATTCTAATACTTTGTAGAAGGTTCTTACGGAATTTTTTTGCGCAGAAAATTGGAAAATTGCAGAAAACTTAACGGCTATTTGAGACTTCGCGCGATTGTTTGCGTATTTGATTGTTTGATTGTTTAATTAACAAATTTAATTTAATAACGGGTGCCTCGCTTCTTTTGACAGTTGCATCGGTCGGCTTCTATCAATCAAAATATTCATTTAATCATTTCTTACTGAACAGTCCAGTTTTAAATTTGTTGAGTGAGTTTTTTGAGAAGTGTTTGTTTGTCGCAGTTAGTTCATCGCAATTACGCCTTATATTAAAAATTTAATTTAATATCGAGTTTTCGTAAGTTTTGATAAACTAATACTGAAATAAATTAGACGTACCAACTTAGGTCGAAGCGCGAGATAAAGTTGAACGGAATCGATGGAATCAAAACCAACAACGTATAAATGTTGCGTTTAATCCCCATCGAGCTGCATTTAATTATAACGTGGCAATCGATTTCAATTCACTGAAAATCGTTGCTATTGGACCAATGAACGTTGTATGCCACACATTGCAAGCCATTTAAGTTTAAAAATGAAGCCTCTAGATTGTGTTGCGACCGTGGCCAAGTGAAATTGGCGTCATTGGTACCGCCACCAGAGCCACTACATTCATTGGCTTCCGGAAATAGGCCAGATTCTATGAATTTGTTGACTCATATCCAGCAATACAATAATTGCTTTCAAATGACGTCATTTGGCCCAACCAAAGTTATTCGAGACAATTTTATGCCTACTTTTAAGGTAAGTATGGAGGAATGGCAGTACTGAAAACGTATTTTGCAAGTCACATGGCGGTACAAACACTTCGCTATACAATTACCTATATTACATCTATTTAAACTTGCAGATTCAGGGTCAAATATATCATCAAACAGGTTTCTTATTGCGAATGCCGGATAGTGACTACAATTTTTTGCAAATTTATTTTATGGGTGATTTAGCAAGACAAGTGGATTAGCGTTGTGCACATAACAATTCGGTTAAAATACCAATTGTAGAACAACTCCAAAATTTTTTCCATCAACACGACGAATTGGTTGCATTATTCAAGACCGCGTTAGACCACATGCCATCTGATAACCACAAAAATGTCATTTTGATGACAATTTTGTGGTTCGGCTTTGGCCGATAAGACACCTGCAGGACAACACGCAAGACGTTTAAATGCGAAAATAATTGATGAAGTCGCTATTATCTTCGTGGGTGGTAATTTAAAAAACAGAGATATTGTTTTACATTAGCGGAATAATCAACTGCAGCGTTGTGAGCGAAACACATCGATCATATGATGCGTTACAATATCCTATCTTATTTTGGCAAAAGGTGAAGATACATTAATCACAACGTTACTTTATCTTATTAACACAAAAAATTATTTGCAGGAACCGAAACTATCAAAAAAGTTAGTTCAATGAATTATTATTCGTACTGTTTGATGGTTGGGGAAAATTCTATTTCATCAATATGCTGTGGATATGTCCTTGAAAGTTGAAACTGAGCAATTGACGTTTATCAGTTTGAACCAGCAAAACTCCATTCAGAGCAATACATTCATCTTCGGGATGCCATCAATGCTGACGGAAATGTACAGAATGACGGCAGAATGTCTATTCTCCCAGCAACATACGTCGGCAGTCCGCGACATATGCATGAATACGCTCAAGATGCTATGTCGTATGTACGTCATTATGGCACACCAGATTTGTTTATCAAGTTCACGAGCAATCCAAAATGGACAGAAATTCGATAAGAATTATTTCCTGGCCAATCACCTATTGATCGCCATGACATCACTGCAAGGGTGTTAAAAAAATTAAAATCACTCATGGATTTTATTGTTAAGCATCGCGTATTCGGTGAGACGCGCTGCGCTTTTGAATGTATTCAGTCGAGTGGCAAAAACGCGGATTGTCACATGCACATATCCTCATTTGGTTAGTTGAGACGATAAGACCGAATGAAATCGATGATGTGATTTCAGCGGAAATTCCAGATAATAAAGAAAATCCACTGTTACATGAGGTTGTTACAAAAAATATGATTTATGGTCCCTGTGAAATTCTCCGTGTGTGGTTGAATATTCAAAACGCTAGTCAAGAAAATTTGTATCAGAAACTACTAGTGGCAATTATGGTTATTTACTTTATCACCGCCGATCCTGTATCCATTTTATAAACATTTTAGACACCTTCTTAAGTGCTCTTAGAAGCACAATTTGGATGTGCAGCGAAGCGCACGGGTATCGAGTATACAATAAGCAATAATGTTCATAAAATCTATTGTATTTGTTAACAGGTTAATAAAATATACCATTAAATAAAATTAATTAATACAATTAAATTTATACGTAATTTTAATGTTAAATACATATTCTTTATTAAACACATTTAATATAACTATGAAAAAACATTATAATATCAATAAATTAGTTCTAATCTATCTATTAAAATCTATCAACACTTTAAACACTTTACAAATATTAACTAGTTGCATGGCTGAAAATTACTGTACTTTTTAATAAATTGTATTAATTTTGAATAAAATATACGACCCTATTGGTTTAGTGTAGGAAGGTCATTGTTAATATTATTTATTGACAAATTAAAAACAAAAACTATGTCTATTTAAAAAACAATATGATAGATTACACTCATAAATTATACCACCAATTTGTTAGATCTTAACATGTGATTTGTTTTTCGGCGGCTAAACAATTAAAAACATTACGAATAAATTTATAAAAAATATAGCGTAAAATAATTTAGAATATTGCGGACTGCATTGGAAAAATAATATAGTAAATATAATGCAAGTTCAATTAAAAAAGGTAATTTTACAAGTAATACAAATTAAAAGAACTTGCAATCAAAACATAATAAAAGTGAAAGAATGACAAATAATTGACATAGATTTGTCAATTTTTTTTTTTAAAAGTTGTTTTATATGGTAGTACAGATTTACACATTTTAACAAATGTTATGTGGAAAATTACTTGTAGTACAAGAAGCGCAACTGTTGGTAAAAATACTATAGATAGAAAAGTTGGTTAAAGATTCTGCAAACAGATTGGGTTAAACATACTCTAAGAATAATTAATGGAATTGGAAAAGCTGCTTTAGAAAAACATCAAATAATTAATATAGCTGACCATAACGCTGCACATTCGCTAAAGTCATATCTACACAACTACCGTCACACCTGCATAGCAATCATGCAGCAAAGAAAATAATGTTTATGTTTAACTAAAAACAAGCTCATCTAGTACATCGGAATAACTATTATAATATTGCATAATTTACATTTTTCTGTTGTTTAGCAAGTAGCAACAATTTCTATTTATAGAAAGTAATAGGGATCTTTTAAATCTGCAGTTTTATAATTTTATTTTAATACTTACATTTTTACTGTTTGTTTGCAATATCTCATTTGTAAATGCATACATTATTTTATTATATTACATTATGTTAAATAAATATTTTGTGACAAATTTTACATCAATTTTAATAAAATTAATTTGTAGCAAACGTAAAAGTAATGGAAATAATAAAATGTTTTTCATTTATTATTATTTTTAAATCGACCTTGTATATAACATGCACATAAAAATATCATCATTTAGCACAATTAAGTAATTAGATTAACGCTATCATAATTTAGATAAACAACCACTAAACATTACAGATAATAAATCACATTCTGTTTGATAATTATAAAAAATATATGTATAAATCCATTGGTATAACTTTAATTCCGTTTGGATTAGCGTATAAGCAATTAAAATTTAAAATTGTCCATCGATCGTTAAATCGATTTTTATATAAGCTTTGATAGTATATAGAAAATATATTATGTACAGATGCCTTATATTTTATTATCGGGTAGAGGATAACAGAGTTACAGGCAGGGTTCGCAAAAAAAACAAGTTTTTTTTAAATTCTAAACAAAATTCTGGTTATTATTGTTTAAAACAGTTTTATATGTTTAAAACTTTGAATAGCATTTTTAATTTGAAAAGATATTATAATATTAATATATTTTGTCATTTGGATTTTTATTACCCATTAAAAAATAGTTTACTAACTACTGAAACGGCAAAAATCAGATTCAGTAGTTTAAAGCTATAAACTATCGATAGTTATTACTTTCTATTTTTACTACTTTTTATGACATGATAGTATAAAAGTATTTATTATTGTATTTGGTGGGTTTTAACCCACTGACCACCGACGTCAAGGTTCTTCAGCCGTGTTACTGTAGGTATGTGTGTGTGTGTCAAATTAAGGCTTCTAAATTACAAATTTGCCTTCAATAACTTAAACGTTATTAATTGTTGCCCAACAAAAAATGTTACCGTCAGGCGGCTATGCGGCATCCATCCAAGTTCTATCAGTGCCAAACGTACCTTAACTTTTGCAAATTTTCGCAATTAACAATATGGTCTTGAATTTTTGCACGATTGCAGCATTCGCTACACGTCGTGCTACGAATTCTTGTCCTCAACCTGGAATATTTTCTTTGGCATCTTATATCGTAAATAGCTATTTAAACTGTACATTGTACATAGTTTTTTGTACTGACGTTAGTAAAAAATAACCAAAATAAAATTAAATATATTTTGAAGACATTGCAACATCGCAAACAAAACAACCTAAATTTAACAAAAGTTAATTTTACATGTAAAATTAATTACTGGTTTAGTTCAGACCGACAATGTTGCCAAGTCAGCGTGCGTTTTTTTTTCATTACCACACGCCCAAACGCAGCTTTCCCGCATTTAGCTATTATTGATCTGAAAACTTGGCTCTAAATTATCATTTTAACCATCACTTAAATAAAAAAGCTTCTAATTGGTTTCCAGCCATGAATAAAAATGACAGGATCTTTTATCCACCGGGAGTTGGTGGTGCAAAACTAATAATGGGATTTTTAGTTTTGCACCATTGTCATTTTAGCGACAGTAACTACAATAAGATAAACAAACAACAAAAGTTGTCAGTAAAGACGTACAACCTGAATTAATTAAAAAAAAATTAAATATTGAGCAGAGAATTTGTTTATTTTGTTTGTATGGATGATTGTATATAGAGCATAGTATTTTACTCGCAAGTAAAAGTTTTTGTCCACTCGCCTACGGTTCGCGCTGCAAACTCTAATTTCATGGATAAAAGCCGTCTTTACTTACTTATATAACAATATACTATTATTATTTTTATATGTAAAAAGTACGTGTAACAACACTTTTAAATTTTATTTTAATTAGTATTTTTTTTAATCTAGTAATTTTTTTATTTTTATATATATATATATATTTAAGTGTTATAAATAGTATTTTTAAATTCAATGTTCAGTATTTCTTATATTTTCAATATATAAATAATTTAAAATACAATAATAAATTGTTTGTTTAAGACTGTTTAAAACTGTTTAAAATAAAAATTTTAAAACAGGTTTCATTGTTTCAAAACAGTTTATAACATTTGATTTAAACATTTTGTTTTAAAAATGCCAACCCTGGTTACTGGCTTATAAGCATAAAACTTTGAACTGTTTTTGTTACAAAACAAAAATATTTAACACTAATAATATATTATTGTAACTGGCAAAATTAAAATTATTATTATTATTATTAGATGCATCGTAAATGTCAAAAAAAATATAATATTTAAAGCAGGTAATACAATTATATTAACAAAAATAATCTAAATCTAAATTTGTATGTAGTTCCATAACATTTTAAAGAAAATCTAATGGAATTTATTTACTATTGATGGGTTTTGTAATAAAAATGTAATAAGTAATTAGTGTAGCGCTTTTTTAATAATATTTGTCCCATCAACAAGAGTGTGTCATATATGTTCGATCATTACTGTAAAATCCTTAAAATTAAAAATCTAATTAATTTTTGAATATTAGGTTTAACTAAAAACATATAGATATATATATATATATATATAATATTTTTAACCTTAATAAAAGACGACATTGGAATAAGAAGCAGAAGATCCATTATAATGGGATGAGGATTTAAGGAATTACGTCAGTTTGGCATATTTAAACGTGGCACAAAATTTAGAATTGTGGAGTTTAAAAATAGAATCCAGATGGATCAACCAGCTTTTTTTAATACCAGGTCTATTTATTTTGGTAATCTACTTATTCGTCCGGCTTTTGTGGTGTAATCAAAAGTTTAGACTTTCAACCCACCTTAGATCTTTTTATAATTTAGTTCCTACAGTTGTAACAATCACAAAAGAAACGTTTGAGCAACAATGCTACTAACTACTAAAGTAGTCACAATAATAAACATCATAGTTAAAGTGAAAAAGTTTGTATACTATTATAATAAGAAAATATTTATTATCTTCTTTAGTTTGAACAAAAATTGATCAAGTTACTTATGTAAAAAGTATCTAAAATCAACTGTTCTACAGATATCAAAAAGACAATTTGTGTGTTTTTTTATTACAAAAAATTACTTTAAAGGTTAAAAATTGTACTAAAAATTTTTTTCTGAAAAGAATCCAACAATTTTAACTTAAACTCTTTCACAATTATATACTAGAACATGGTGCTATTAAGTTCATCAGTGTAAATTTGTACGTTCCTATTACAAACGTTTTTTAAAATATGGCAAACAGATTATGATTTCGTATCTTTAGTAGTTAATGTAAATACCAAAAAAAGAAATTTTGAAAGAATACATATACTATACATACTATCACAAAGATTTGACACTTTGTGATCTGTCTAGAACATGAATTGTATGTTAAAAACAAATGGAAACACACGGAAACACGGCAAAATACAACTAAACACACGTAAATATACAGAAACACTCTGAACGATCACACATCACAGTTTGTAGTCTCAACAAATAAATTTTATGAATTGATAAAGTAATTAAAGGGCATCGCATTTGTCAGATCGGCGGCGATGCGCTGCGCTGCGCGGTTCTTGGTATTTTATTATACATTGTTTTATGACAAATCGAGAACCGTCGGTAGGCATGTTGATGACAGCTGCCTATTTGTCATAAAACAATGTATAATAAAATACGGAAAAATGCGCAGCACAGCGCCGCTGATTTGCCAGGTGAGCGATGCCCCTTATGTGGATAAAAAATGGTTTTAATTAACAAAAGTGAAAATTAATCTTTATGTTGTTTTTAACAAAAAAAAAATATATTAGAAATTCTTATAAAAGCAAAAAATCTTGATTAAAGTTGTGGTCCGTTCCGCTTTTATACGACCGTTCAGCATCTATAGTCCAGTAAAATAAGACAATATTCATAGACTTCTAGCGCTACAGTGTTACCAACGCGGAAGTTCGCGATGTGGTGCAACAATGGCAATATCAAGTTTTCAGCCAACATCTTGAGATATCTCAAAAAGTACCTATTTATATATTTTATTAAGTTTCAAATAAAAGTTATTATTAAATTTCTATTAAAATAAATTACGTATCAAAATGTTTCATTATTCGCGCGGTATTCACGCAAAAGCGGGAAAACCAAATATATGATACATCTGGATTATGCCGAAAATTAATATTTAAAATACAAAATATTAGTTATTTATTTAATTATATAATAATTAAAACTTACTGCTTAGAAAATAAAAATTGCGGAGATCAATGCATAGTTCTTCTCGCATTCCATTTTTTCTTCGTATCATTTCCTTGGTTTTTATTAGTGTAGATTAAGAATTTTTAATATGTTTTAGAAAAATAATTAAAAATTATATATTTAATTTATTTTCAGCATAATCTGTGATTTTTAATATATTCACTTTTATGTAAAAAATGCAAGAAAAATTAAAAAAATCTATGAGTAATTTCTTATAAAAATTGAGTTTAAGACAACGCTTGTTTAAACTTTTATTAAAAAAATAAATATAATTTCAAGGTATTTGATGTTTTTTTTTCTGTAAAACATAGATATCTTCAATTTGTCATTGGAGAGGACACCAGGAGAAATCTAAATTCTGTCCGTTTGTTAATCTGCAAAATTGTGACGCGAAGACTACTACATCAAAATTGATTTTAATGAAACAATTAAATAACCAACAAAAGAACTCAAAAAAATGCCAACGTTGTGATTTAATGACACCCATCAAAGTTACTTGGTTAGTCTATATTCAAACAATTACAGAGAAATTAACTTTTTCAATAAAAGTAAATGGTCTATTGGTAGAAAAACCATGCCAATCAAATATAAATAAAATTAATTGCTTGACTACTGAGAAAATGGTTATAGCAATTTTTTATTAAGCCGTTATATAGGGTTATGAGTTGAACTAGGACTTATATGCTTAAGAAACTGCAAAATTAGTGCATAAATAAGCATTAAATAACAGCAAAATAATCATAAAAATAAGCATAAACATTGTCATTTTTATTCATATAAAACGATAAAAATTATAACTTTTAAAACTTAAAAAATGCCGGAAGTACGAAATAAGCTATCTTTTGACGTTATCAGTTTGTAACTTTATTTTACCTGTTTCGAATAACGATGTTTATTATCGTTATTTTAAACAAAACATCCTGTATATTTTTACATATTTTAATTCAGGGTAAAATTTTATTTCATTTACTTTTTTAGAAAGTCATAATTATGAATAACAATCAATTGACAAATGTTGTTACGTACATTTTTAACAATAGTCAACTTTTTAAAAAATCTTTTGACAGCTGACGTTTTTGAAACTTCTGCGCAACTCCAACTAGAATATTTCATAATACATCTGCATAAATGTGGTATTTAATTTAAAATTTATGACTTTCTAAACAAGTAAATGGACTTACACAGATGAATTTTACCTTAAATCAAAAATCTAAAATGCACTTGGTGTTACATTTAAAATAACGATGATAAATATCGTTCCTTGAAACAGGTAAAATAAATTTAGAAAAAACGTCAAATATATATATATATATATATATATATATATATTACGAAACACTCTGTATAATAATAAGCAACAAAAGAAACATAAGTAAAATTCAAATATCAATAATAGTTTGACAATAATAATAATATGTAATGATGATTCATTTTTAAAAGAATTAATTGTAATATGTTTTTTCAAATTTCCTATTAAAAAGACTCTTCTTATATGCCAAAAAGTTTTTTTAAACATCTACAGATGTTATTAGTGCGTATTTAAATGTTGGTATTAATGGTTCATCAATATTATTGATTTTATGTGATTTTTATTTATAACATTAGCTTTTTTTTAATATCAAAAATTATTATTTTTTTAAAACGAAAAGAACTTTGTTTATTTTTTTATTTACTATAATTGCAACATCTCCAAGTACTTAACGCGCTTGATTGTGAATAATCTCCAACAAATCTACCAAAAAAGCATCTATGAAATCAAAAATTGTTTAAAATAAGCATCAAATGTGCACAAAAATGCCAAAATATGCAAAATTAAAATTAGCATCAAATATGCAAAAAAAAAGAAAAAAACTTTTTTTTTTTCAAATATATACCAAATATACAAAAATAAACCAAAACAAGAAAGTTCCATTTACTTTACTTTCTTGTGATTTGTAGAGATATACATGCAAAATTGATATGCATATAATATAGGTAAAAATCATAACGCATACAAATCCTAGATCTAGTTATGAGCATAGTGAGCATGAGTTTGGGGTTGAATGTATAATGTTATAGGGTTATTGTGGGTACACATTTTGCTTTACAGAATCGTTGTATGTAACTTGACTGGTTAATTGTTTGGGGTTATTGATACCGCATGAGATGGAGTTAAACAGGTTGAAAATTTGGTTTCAGCGACCATAAAAACATGTAGTAGACAATAGACATAGTCTGACCTCAAGATCCAATTTTTTGTGCGGCTGTATAATCCATTTACAATCACAAAATGAATAGCAAGACGTTTAAATAAGGACTTCAAATATTAAGTATGGCGCATATTAAATATTAATAAAGTCCGTACCCGCACAATTTTCAGAATATTCAATCGCTACAGCTCGCAAATGCTTCGCAGCCACTTGTATGTTATCAATACTTACTAGAGCAACATCAATAAGAAAATGCCTCTATTTTAAATATTTTATGCTACAATAAATCGTATTATTCAAAGGCCGGTATGCATAATTTTCATAATGAGCACATTTAAGCTTGCGACAAGAACAAGGAATTTTGCACACAAATTTAATATTAATGTTTGGAATAGAATTTTTCACAATAGTTTATTGGGCTTAAATATACTGAACCTTCGTTGCCAACAGCTATACCCAGTTCTTGCAAACTGCACTGTTTGTTTTACTTGATCAAATGCAAAATATGTGGTATTAGCACAATGGTACTTATCATCATCAAAGAATAATAGTAGCAGCGTTAAAAACTTTATTTTAGAAATAAATGGATTGACAATCTCGGGCCAGTTGCTTGGTACCGCGTTTTACGAATTTAAGATTTCTACGTGCCCCCGCACTCGAACATGATAACAGCAACTGGTGTACTAAAAGGAAATCACCACACAATAGCATTTTGAGCATTGTAACTTGTTGGGTACCTTTGGTTTTCTGTTATACTTACTCAGCAAAGTACAAACTTTGTTGTTTAATTTCTAAACTTGTTAATATGTGAAGTTAAAATAAAAACTTGAAGTCTTCTCCTCCGTAACTAATCGATCTTGGACATATCTTTGTATGAATTATTTTTCTGATTAATATATTCTTATTTCATCAACCGATCAGAATCTGTATATTTAAAAAATCGACCAATAGGATTGATTTATAGTGATAAAAATGGCTATCAATAGGTAGTAAAAACCTAGCTTTTAGAGAGATAGACGGCTGATTTCGTAACATAAATTTTATGTACTTTTACACAATAAATATACAAAATTACAGGATTGTAAGCATTATTTTGTAAGTAATACATTATATATTTAATCATATATTAATCACCTGTAACACACACAAGGTTGCTTTTAAACTAGGGTAAATTCACTTTTATGTGGCTCAAACCTATTTCCCATAAGAAAATTATTCTCAAATTAAGGGACATAGAAAAAATTGCTCCACTTCCATGCCTGTAATTCTCGAATAATTTTCATGTGAATCAAGTTTTTGCCAAAAAATAATTTACCAGGTAAAAAATCGACCTCTTGTGTATTAATACCTGAAAATTGCATGAGCTTTTATTTGTCAAAGTTTGTCGGCAAGCTAAAAACTCAACCCTCATAACCAATATTATGTAGAACTATATGAAAATTAATTTTGTTCGTGCAAGTATTAGTAGTATATTATATAAAAATGTCGAACGCTAGAAATTAACAAACTTCGGTAAATCTTCATAGAAATTTTATTTTCGTATATGTAAAATAATATTTAGTAAGTACCATATATTAAATTATAGATTACAATAATATTGTACTCATTTTAATTTATTTGAAGTTACAAATAATAACGCTAATAAAACTTTTTTTAAATTTGAAAAACAGAACAAATATTGAAATTTAGTTGTGTAAATGTATAATAAAGAATAATAATTGTTACGTTGATTTTTGTATTATAATTTTAATTATATTTTCTTTATATAAGGCATACAAATGTAAATACAAACTGATATGCGTTAACTTTTGTACGTAACATACAAACCTATACAAAACAAAAATTAAATTTTATATTTTTTATTTAATGCAAATTTAATTTCAAATTCCCCCCTGTGCGATAGATATACTTTGAAACGAAACTGCACTAATAAACGAGTATTTGCCTACTTCCCTGCTATAATAAGAGCCACAATGATTTGAATTTTTAAAAAACATACTAAATTTCTAAAATAATATTTACAATATTTATATATAAACAATATCACATTCGACAATAAAATTTAAAACATTTATAATATGCAACAAAGATAATTCTATCGGAAGCCTGGAGAACTTAGTTCGATCCTACACCTACATTTGGATAGATTAACTAATAGTATGCTTTGTAATTATATGAATTATTACTTTGCGTACATTTCACACAGAAAATTTTATATACGTTAACCAATTTGTACAGAGATGGCGCGAGAATGCATTTCATTGATATCTAAGTACAGTTCCCTACATAAAGCAATTTTAAAAATAAACACGTTATTGCCTGCAGGCGATTGTAAATAAATAATGTCTAATAAGTTCATTTCAAGTGCCACTCCAGTGACTACAGTCTTATGTTCAGTCCACGCGTGTAGCCTGTAGTAAACAGAGACTAATAAGTGAGCATGCGGCGAGCGTCGAAAGCATGCTAAAAGTGCGCAACGTTTCTATTATCTTTTTTTTATCACATTTGCGTTATCTGGACTGTTCGGCATTTATTAGAATGATAATGATTCCACTTTCAAATGTGCAATAAGGAAGAGGGATTCAAGCCGCCGGACGGCGGCTACGGCTGGGTCATCGTGACCTGTTTCATATTTATAAATGTAAGTTCAAACTGCATTACGCGTAAATGCATTTAGCGTGTATTCGGTGCATTATAAACTAATTAATGTTTTACATACCGGCACTAATGGAAGTGAATTAAATTATTTTATATGTACAGTCATGTTTGCTGCCAATAACACAATGCTTCGGGATCATCTACCACAGCCAATTCCTGGCCATGGACATTACCGCGACGGAGATATCATTTCTTCTTCATTTGCATAATTTCATAATGTGTTGTTTAGGTAAGCCCAGCAATTTTGTTGAGAGTTAAACGATTAATTATCCTAGAGGCGTTTGTTCGCAGGTTTAATAAGCGGACCTTTGCTGAAGAAATTCAATTTCCAACAGGTCTCGTTTATGGGTGGCGGTTTGGTCTGTTTAGGGACCCTTGCTACTACATTCGCAAGGTCGTACACGTCCCTAATTTTTACAATCGGCGTGCTTATAGGTATGTAATGGTATGTATTTGTTTTTGTTGTGCCTTTTAAAGCCATTTTGGCTTTTTTCTTCTTGGCTATCGGTGCCAGATGGCCCCTGCTAAGCAGATGCGTGTGTAAAATTTACCTGAACTAAAACACCCTTTGGTAACATGGAGCACACATTTTAAACAAATGTATACTTCAAATGTATTATCAACATTGATAAGTATAGGATTTTTTTATTATTGTAATGCATTTTTATGCGACTACCTGCTTATACATTGTTATTTGATTAATTTATTTTTAATCAAAAAATGATAGTGTCAATGTCAACATATTACAGATTAACTAATGATTTATGTGCATTTTACTAATTAATATAGAAATAAACAATCTAAGTATTCTTACCAGTTAAGTCATCACAACTATGTAAATATGTAGTATTATATATCCGACTGTTACAAGTGCGATTATAAACCAAAAGAACTCCAATCAAATATTATTACTAAACTGTCAAAAACCTGCAGGGGATTTTAAATGCCCATGTTACCACATACCACGGATTTGTGTGTGAATTTTAAGAAATTTTTATTTTAAATGGTAACCTAATCGCTTTCCAAGATAAGTTTTACTTTTAGTTATAAACTCATCACCAAACTTACCATGCATTTTTTGCGAAAGTGTACGAAATAATAAAAAATTGGAAGAAGAAACACGCACAATCAAAGTGCATAGTGTTTTTAGGATTTGTTATCTGCTTAGCGTGTTCCCATAAGAATTACAAAAAAATTTATTACTAAACGACACCGACTCGCTACTGGCTACTAATTCGGTTCCCTAGTTTAAAATAAATCATATTCCAAGCTGTTTGTGCTGTGCTACAAAAAATTAAATCATATCTAATCAATAAGGTTAGCTGGTTTTAGCAAATTAGTATATAAAGATTTTTTGGGAGGTTTTTTTTTTTATATTTGCCTCACTGACGAATAAATTACAGCAAATATATGTATTTCGGGAAGCCGGTCGGATATATGGATTGGATGCAAGATTTCATCGGTTGATTATGAAAAAAAAATTTGATGCAAATTAGTATGTCTATATAGGGTGTTTCTTTCAAAGGTATCCAACCTGTATATCTCGGAAAATTGGGACAAATCAAATCCCGGAATACGTTAATTTCAATTTGGAGGGGGACATCTGTTGACATACAGTTGAAATGTGTGTCACTTTCCCTCTCCCCTCCAACAAATATTTTTAAAATTTTTTTATGTATATTTGTATGTATGTTTAAAGATTTTCTTTAAAATATCTAATTATAGTGTTTTCCAAAATTAACTGAATCTGAGCAGCGATTATTATAAATTTAAAGAAATTGGAAAGTTTGGTACTTTGACGGGTTTCCACCAAAACTGGCCAGTTGAGTTGGTATTATGTTTTGTTTAAACTCTTATTTTGATCAAGCAGTTTTGTTACAGTTGTGTTTTTGTTTGCAGTTTGTTTTATAACTGGTTCAACATTTAATTACCTACCAACCAATACAAATAATATATTGCATGAAACTCAAAACAAAAATGCAACTCTCTTGTTTTCACCGATCATACCAAAACTTTTTCATATTATCGTTTCCGATCGGAACAGCAAAAAACACAACACCAGTTTCAAATCAGTCGAATCTTTAAGTAAGTTACACTTTTGTTGCTTTTAACACGAGTTGCTGATTTGTCGGTTTGGTGGAAAAGGCTATAAAAATGTAACGAAGTACGGTGTCATCTGTGATATTAGGTATAAGTTTTATTTGTTATTAAGTTATTTATTAAGCTTTAAAGAGTTGCTACGTTGGCAGGCTAGACCTAGACTGGTATTATTATTTTGAGGTATAAAGCAGCCAGTAATCTTAAAAATTGGGGCTGTATAAAAATGTATAACAAATCCATGGCTATGGTGAATGGAAAAAAACATTATTAAATAACTACTGAATTTTCTTTGGCCTATTGTTTTGACCTACCAATATAATATCCGCTTGCGACCGATCAGTGAGTCGTGGCCCACATTTTGGGAAACATCATTACATTAATGCATAACAAATACGGGTCTAACTTCATTAATTACGTACTCGCTGGGAACAAAAAAAAGTACGAATTATCGAGAAATGCAAAATATTGAGGTTTTGCTGCTAAGCCGGAAAAACATAATTGTACTTGAGGTGCGGTGTTTGGAAGCGCTCGAACTAAATATGCATGAATAGCACCGATATCGCTAAAAATGTTTATTTGACATCTAAATTCTAATGTAGGATGGCTATTGTGTGTGCAACAATCATAAAATGCGTTTATTTACAATAATGTACTAAATATAGACGTGGGTCTACCACAAGGGTCAATATTAGGCCCATTACTATTTATAGTTTTTATTAATGATCTTCCATCTGATAGATATATCAGATTATGCGATTCTATATGCTGATGACACTAGCATGCTTGTATGGGATCATGATAAAGAAATTTTAGTTAATAAAGCAACTGAGGTAAAGGATAAAGCTCCAGAATGGTTTGCTGCAAATGAACTGCTTCTAAATGATTCCAAAACAGCGTCAAGTGTCAACTTTGCTTCCAAAAACATCAACGAAGCTTTTATAGTTTATTTTCTCTATTTTATTCTATAATGAACTATGGCTTACAAGTTTGGGGCAATGCTTCAACATCACATCGAGTTTTTGTTCTCTAAAAATGAGCACTAAGAAATCTAATAGCTAATGACTTTTGTAAAGAATACTTCAAACAATATGACCTGCTAACATTTTCATCTGCTTTTGTGCTTTTAAATGTAACATCGGTGCATAAAAAATCAAATATATTAAATTCACATTCTCAAATACATTTATATGATACCACCAGGCAAAGACAAACTAATAGAACCACTATACAAATTAAGTAAAAGTAAAAACAATGATTTAGGAAGTAAATTATACAATTTGTTGCCTGATGAATTTAAATTGTTAATCATAAAAACGCAAAGTAAAGGAGTTTCTAGTGGCTCTGGCACTTTATTCCATTCAAGAGTATGTAGCATAATGATATATGTATTATGTAATCAACATGTTTAATGATGTTTTTAGTTTGTTATTAACATGTTTTAATGGTTTTTCTATCAAATATTGTTTATAAAACTGGTACCTGTATATATGACGAATTATGTGTGGTGTTTTTGTAAATGCTGCTATATATAATAGTCCCCTTCATTGTTTGAATGAGTACGTATTAAATAGGGTTTTTATGTGGTAAAATTTTACCTCGGGGAAGTGTACGAACTAACAAGAAATACGAATTATTTGTATAAATTTTATATAAAACTGACGAGCGGATCACAAAATACAAATTAACGAGTGTAGGAATTAACAAGGTTAGACCTATAACGAACTCTGTTGAATTTTGTCAACCCAACGTGATTTTCAATTATTTGCATATATTGGCCGTGTGTCGTAGAAAACTTTTGTTAATCCTTACTTAAATTTAAAGATTTTTCACGTCAGTCTCCCGTAGGTTACTTGTAACTGTGTTTTTACGAGGTGGCGTTAGTACATACGAGCATTAAGAACCAGTTTAAGAATGTCACAAGTACTAAGGAACGTGTACCGTGCTGCACTTTACTTTATATTGTAAATCGTTTTTGTTTCTAATTTATTTTAAAAATTAAAAAGTATTTTAAAAATTGCATAAAGTATTATTTACATACGGATTAGTGCAGTTGCAGTGTAGTTGCATGGTAGTGTAGAATGTTTGCTTTATTTAAACAAATGTAAGCGTTCACATTCACATTAATGCAGTTTAATTGGAGTGCAGAAGGTAAGGTCAACATTTTCTACACTACACAACAACGCACGCCAATCAAATACGATTGATACGACGACGCTACTATCGGTAATACAGAAATTATCACATTTGTCAATATACTTTATAAATGTCGAACAACATTTTGTTATTCATTAAAACCTCGTGGTGAATTTGATTGAAATCGATAACAAATTTTTCAGAAATTTTATCAGTCTATTCAAGTAAGTGCTGTGCATGATATCAAATTAATCTGATTCATTTGATTGTTTAAATTTGACATTTTTTCGGTTTTTGCTATGACGAGTCAATGCAATGCAACCACACTAATCTCTATGTGAACCACCAAATTTTATTACAATACAACTGCAATCCACAGCAGCACTGTAACTACACCAATCTGTATGTGAATGACCTATAACTCTTGGAACAACTTGCATTGGTGTTGTTTATTTACAAAAAAATACGAATGAAAAATCTCAAATGTTTTATAATAACAAAACTGTCTCTTTGATTTGCAACAATTACCATCTCTGAACAACTCAAATACAAACCAGATGAAGTAATATGTTTTTACTCAAATCGTCATTTCTGTGACACTTACCCGCTTATTTC
>JARJEC010000238.1:0-11970 GCA_030264575.1 Tachinus sp. AB-2021 | reverse complement strand
TTTTGGAAATTCAAATTAAATGATGATAATCAACTAAAAATGTTTAAAAATCAAAATACAGTTCTCCAAAATTATATGGTTTGCCTAAAATTCTTAAAATAAAAACTTGAGACCCTTAAGACTAATTGTATCTTGCATTGATTCTCCTAACATTAGATTGTCCAAGTTCATCACCAATATATTGAACAACTTAATTCCTTCATTCAAATATAATATTATGAACACTTTTAAGGTAATTGAAAAATTAAAAGAAGTAAATGTTCCAGAATTTTTGCTTTAATATCGTTAGACGTTAGTTGTGAAAGTTGAGTTCACAAATATTTCCAAAAGTATTATTATTAAAAAATATTTAAAAAATATAGTCCAAAATCTTATTTTACACTAATATAGACAAATGTTTTTAAAAATTATTGAACATTTATTTGATAATTTTTATTTTCTTTTTAATTGTAATTTTTACCTTCAAACTTTTGGTGCACCTATGGAGGTAGCCCAATTTTTGCTATGTTAGTGATGAACGAAATCATTTCGGAAGTTTTAAAGGAATTAAACTTTGAGGTTCTATCGTTATTTGTATACATGGATGACACTTTAATGCTATAGATTATTAGTAGAAAAATTTAACAACTTTAACACAAATTTAAAATTTACAATTGAACACTTGGGAAACAATTTACTTGTTAGATATATTGGTTATTAATAATAAACATAAAGTCATATAAATATTTACAAAAACCCTACGGATACCTATAGAACCTTAAATTTTGATTCTTATCATACATTGTCACAAAAAATTAACTTAATTAATTTAAATATTAACAGAACAATAAAACTAGGCAATAAATGTTTAAAAAACTTGTATAATTGTAAATCCAAATTAATTCTTAATAATTACACAATAAAATTAACTAATTTAATTCTGAATATTAAAAAATCGAATCCTGCTAATAATAATAATGTAATCATCGATAAGGAAAATTCTTATCCATTCAAGGTCTATCACAAAGATTAAAAAAGGTGTTGGCTGATGACCATTCAAACATAACATTTAATACAAAAAATACAGTTGGTGACATATTTACTAAGGTGAAAAATAGAACATTACTATTAGACAAAAACATATTGTTTACTCTATTCCAAGTTTGGATTATGATAAAAATTACATACATGGGTCAAACAAAACAAAGGTTGAGAGATTTTGTCGGTAGACACAAATTAGATTGCCGTAATAAATCAAATAATACAGATCTATCAGATTTAAAACAACTATTCAACTGCAAAAATACGAAGATTTTGTACGAAGAAATTAATTTAAACAAAAACTGATAAGTGAGATGCTTTCACTTTAATTGGCATAACTCCGTTAACTTTAAGACCGACACGAATAATCTGAATAATAATAAAAACTGTAAACAATCCTTTTTAATAATTATAATTGTTTGTATTCTTTATATGTTACACGAAAATATTGGCCTTGACGTAACACTTTTCTGTAATTTTTGCAAATCATTTTATTAAAATTCATTTCGATCATGGACGGGATATGCTTGGGTAGCATGAAACGAACAACATGTTCGTTATACTTTTTTAAATTGTTTATAATTTACTTAAATTATGTTTTTAATTCATTTGGTAAGCACATTGTAAATCCTTACTATATAATTGTTTAATTGGTCTTTGTTCATTTATTAGGTCTGAAGAAGGTAACAAGAGTTTCCGAAACGCCTGAATGTTATTGAAAGTAATGTTTTAACAAAATTTGCAATTTGCAATTTTTGTTTATCGGTTCTTAAGAGCCCAGATCACCAATTTATTATAAACGTCAAAGGACGTCATCCGACTATTATATAAATTACTATTTTTATGTGAAAGAAACGTATTAAAATTAACGTTTTTTAATGTAAATTTTGCATCGTTTTTATAACGTAAACCAACTTGTATATAATGTAACAAAAAATATCATTTATGTTTTTACTACGTATTATTTACATAATATTTATAGGAGAAAATCAGCAATGTAGCTGACATCTGGTGTTTAATTTTGAACTGCTCAAATGGGGAAAACAAAACGTATGTGATCAATGTTATTGAGGACTGTCACTGTCATGGCGGCTTCTCAAATAACCTCAACAACATAAACAATACATTATATCAATTACACACAATTTTTTTGTTCAGTTCCCAGCGTTAAAAACCGATTTTCCTTCATTAATAAGCTAACTTCTATCAGCAATATAATTACTTTATTTATAATTCGAACCGACTGATTACTTGTTACTGGCTGCCATCGATCATATTGTTAGATAAAATTGATTAAAACCGGTTTTTGCCTTAAAAACATTGTGTATAATTAATATAATGTATTGTTGTTATTGTGTTGTTTATGTTACTTTAAAACCCGGCATGACAGTGACAGTTTACAATAACATTGATTACATGGGTTTTGTTTTCCCCATTTCAGCAGTTCAAAATTTAACACCAGATGTCAACGACTTTGCTTATTTTCTACTGTTGACATGTAAATTTTATGTAATGTGTTTACTGGGTGCGCCTGTTCAAGTCATGTAACATTAGATTTCTTATTACAAACAAAAAAAAACAATTGTATTTTGGTCATCCTACTTTCAACTATCCTTATTCTGTTAGTTGAGTTTTTTTGTCTATTTCAATAAACTTTTTTTATTCCAATATCCAGTTTTTAAAAAAAGATTAAATTAATTTACTGCTAAAATTTGACATTTAACACACTCAGGTGACAACCGGAAATTCGTATTTCTGATGGGGATTATTATGAGCTATAAACGGTGTATGAAAAGCCCATTTACAATTTTTTTTATATATATATATCTATACAAACACATCTACTATAATTTTGATTTGCAATTTATAAACCTTTAAGTGGATTGTGTAAGATGGCGCCAGTAACGTTATTAATATTTCTGACATTTTACATATTATTTAAATATTAAAAGTTATATTTTTTGCTCGTTTAAAAAAATATTATACAAACATCTTGCGTGAAAATTTCCTGCTTTCATGCAAATGAAGCACTACCCCTTCGTCGCTTGTGCTTCACATTTAGCATTCACGCAGGAAAATTAATTTCCCGCACTTAATTTGTAAATAACTATTATGATGCAAGAGTGTAAATGTGAGTTTTATTTGCACAAACTGCGAGTTTAAGACACGAGCGAGAGCGAAAGTCCTAAACGCAAGAGTGCAAAACAAAAAATTTACACAACAGTGCCATAGAATATTTTAACTACAGAAAAATATTAATGTTTTCTTTCATCATTATATTATTTTTCCGCTATCAAGAACGTAAGTAAACCTTACGTCCATAGTAACTTGCATCGTAAGCACATGAACAGATTGTATGTCTTGCCGCTATATTTGCAATAAAATTCTGTAAACCGGGTAAAATGTTAATTAAACCTGAATTGAATTTAGAATTGCCAAATAATTGCAAAAAAGGTGGAAAATGTAGATTTAAGCAATGGGCTTTGATTTGTATATTTAAATCACAAAATGCAAATGAGAACTTGTTTCCAACCGTATTTTGTTTATTATATTAAAGTAATCTGAAAATATCATCATTTAAGCAAAATAACTGCACTATAATACTAAGTTACATACAAAGATAACTTACATGGCTGCATGTAAACTGTTTCTTTATTTGGAATATAATTGTTTGTAGAATTATTATTGCAAAGCTGTTCAATTTATTGCAATAAACAATTTGAATTACAATTTTGTATATTATGTCGTGTAATGCATGGTTCATCATATAAAAATATCGCAATTCCATATCTGATTACATTATGTAATTTATAGTCTTGGATTTGCGATAGTTTAACTTGCTCGTGTATTGGATCCTTGAGTTACATTTTATTATTGCTACCAACTTGAACGCTTCCCCTGAAACAAAATGGTCGCAAAAAAACGAAATCGTATAATTTTAAACCAAAACTAAAATTAAATAAAAAAATTCTTCATTCATGTATATTATTATATTTTCATTGGGTTATATTTTAAGATATGTTAGGATATGACAGTTACACAAGTAGGGAATTTCCTCCTATCAGGTAAATTAGTACACGTAAAAAGATATTTTAGTAGTAGTAAATAAACTATAAAAACAATCAAAATACATTAAGTAAGAAACAACTCGGAATTAATAACATCATAATATCTTTTCAACAACTAACAAATATATATTTAAAACTTAAATACCTCATTAGAATATGCACGAAATAACAAATAAAAATTAAAACAATTGCTCGAGCATTTTCTATTCTTGAAACGGGCAAAGGGGGTGTGTGGAAAATACAAATATAAATATATATATTTATAAAAAATACTTCACTTTACAATTAAGTGGTAACTAAAATGATTGTACATAATTTCCTTACCAAATTTGATTTGACTAGATCTTCACTTTGTAAGTATAACGATCTTTAACTAAGGCTTTGGGCGATCAGGTGTGTTAAAATATATAATCAATACTGTTTTAACAAATATTTTCAAAAATCACTGCTTCGAAACAACAAACAGTGCGTTCTTTAATAACTAACTTTGTATCTGAATGCAGACTTTATCTACAATTATATACCCAATATAATTGTCAATTATCACATAGTTTAGAGTATTCATTCTTCATTTACATATTATAACAATTCAGACTTATTGCATATCTTATATGCTTTTTACAGGGCCGGGTGTCTTTAAATTATTTATTTTTATTCTACTAAATTATTTATCTACGTAAGACACCTAGTTTATATTGTTTGATTTTGCTTAGGGTGAAAATACTCGCAAGCTCCTCAATAATGTGGTGAGGACGTTCGCAAGGCTCTCGGCTTCTGCGGCCAGATGCTCTTCAATTGTTGCCTGCGAGGTGCGATCAATATTGGACGTAATCAGGTGTCTAAAAGCACCTGTCACGTCGTTCACTTTTAAGATTAGGTTTCGCGTCTGAAGAGGGGCTGTAGTGTGGTTGGTCAAATCTGTGCATAATTCGGTTAGTCGTCGCAGGATTGTCAAGCAAACTGCCAGATTCTCTGGTAAATCTGGCAGAGATGGATCTGACATTGCTATCACTAGCATTTTGCTGGAATGGACTAGCTGCAATGATTGTGATGTCAGTTCCTCCTTAGCTGTCTATAAAAGAAAGAAGGTTTCAATAGATATTGAATACTGTCTACAATTTGACAAAAACAAATATACTTTTCTGTGACTGCGAATGAAAATGTATGAAAACTAAAATATTTACAAACATTGATAGAATCAAACGTTACTATGTAATAAATCATAATACAAGATTAGAAATAAAACTATGTTTTTTAAAATGTTGCCCTATTCATACAGTATAGACAAAACAACAAAATTCTGTTGTCAGTTTTTATTATTAAAGTAACTGGCATCAAACGATTTGGATAAACATTTTTTAGAAAAAATTTCGATAAAACACATTCTTAAATCGGTGTCTTACCTGAAACTTTTCTTCACACATAAATCTCCCTCCTCCGTGGACTTGAGCCGCACCGCATTGAGCAGCTACCTGATCTAATCTAACTAAAAGACTAGCCATAGCGACGTCGGTTTTAGCTAGAAGATTTTCCCGACTCGACATGCATCCGTTTCTAATGGGAGAACTACAACTACCGTTTCTATGTAATAGCTCTGGTTGCGCTTTAAATTTTGTGATCCTACTCCGGTCCCTCGTGTTTGACTCGGAATAACTACGGACGTGCGAAGCTCCCATTATGGGAGGACGAGGTGATGTGGCGGGTGGCAGTTTTGACGGTATATTGTTTACATAATCCGCTTGACAGTGACGGTTGTGGTTTGTTATTGGTGCGTCAAGGGAATCTATAGGGACCGTGGTTAGGTGAGCGCCACGTCCTGGAACCACACATGCAATAAACAACACATAACTATCTATGGGTACATTGAATAAAAACAAATTATACATCAAATTTTACGGATAGAAACTGTATTAGTTAACAAGCAAACAATTTCAGTTGTAGATTATTAATTTGTATCATCGACATATACAGAGTGGTGGAGACCAAACAACCACATTTGTAGCAAATGTGGTTTGCGGTGAGTAGGTAAAGGCAGGTCATTTTGTAGCTCATTTTACAGTAGCCAAATTGGGAAAGTTTAGTTTCCATGATGCGTTGGAGTGCTCAACATCGTTCGTTCACAGTAGATGAAATTTTTCGCAAAATTGGGTGTTATGCAGCCACATTTCAAATTTGTTCCACGTGTAAATCTTGTAAACTAACTATAAATTTGTTCTAAGTGGGGTCACTCTAAGGCGCCACGTATTGCTTTGTGAATGTTTTATTCCGTACTTGGATAAAATAAATGGGACACTCTGAGCATCTCGTTTCAAGAGAACAAAATCAGTGCGCATACCGCGAGAGTTTTAATGAATCTCGCCATTATCCCCTAAAATATTTCCCAGACGCCTGATTTCCTGATATGGTGACGTTTCATGACCGAGGCCTCTTTAAATCAAAAATGCACATTGACAAACCACACATTATTCCACATTTAAAAGATGCCATGCAACGTGAATTTGGAGCAATTCCGGTTGAAATGTTGGAAGATATGATGCAAAACTGTAATGGATGTCTGCAAGAATGGTCACCGTGGAAAGGCCGCTTTTATCGGACAACTCAAAAATTAAATTATTATATAAAGTATTCATTGGTCTTCGCCACCCTGTATATGTCGGCGCTAAACACAGAAATAAGACAATTGTCTGCAATGGATATCTGGTACAGAGAATGCCGACAATTACGGTATTTTAATCTTCGTTTATCTGGGATTATAAACATCCTCGATCAAGCCTGACTTAACATAATAATGAATTAATGACAATTGTCGTCTTAGATTATAATCGATTAAAGTAGGGGTGTGTATGAGTTCAGAAACATTTTTTGAGGGTGCGCTATGATAGAGCGATTATAAGCGATATGAGCGAAGATAAAAACGTAGCAAAGAAAAGTAATACATTAACTTTAATAAACCTGATTATATTGGAGATGGGAGTTCTGCAATATTTGCCAATCGAGCAGCGATAAGAGCGACGACTGCGACAAGCGACAATTCATAAATAGTTATAGTCAGGTTTTTTCAATTCAATGTAATATTTTTGTGCTATGCCTTTATCGTCAGTCTTATTGCTTATTGTCGCTTTAACATCGTATTTTGGCTATTGCACTGTTTGCTGACAATCCCTGTTCCGGCTAATTGTTACAGAGATTAACCGATTTACTTGTTCTATAACTGAAGTGACTGCTATGTATCATAAAAGGACAATTCTGTAAATTTATGCAACACGAAGATGGGGAAAGCCAATAAAATAATATTACTATTTAAGTGAAGAAAAAAATAGATCAATGTTTTAGGTTAGTTTTTCAACTTAATTTATACCTAATTAAAAATTAACAACTTTACAAAAACATTTATCGCGGTGACCACCTTTATTTGAAAAACATAAGAAAAATAGTCAACTCGTCGTGAATCACCGACTAACTTAGGCTGGAGACACATTCTGCTCTTTGACTGCTGCGTGACATTTTGCATTTCCCTAAAGTGTAAATGATAATAGTTATCCTTATCTCAAAGCAATAACAAAACTTTGACAAATAAATATAGATTATTAGCCTGCCAATCTACTGTAAGCTGTCGGAAAAGATCATTATAGACAATCATCAAACACCAATTTAGTTATAAAGCCAAGCGCAGTCGTTCCCAGTAAGTAGTACGCATTGCATGTGTTTTTGCAAACTTCTACATGAACAATATTACTGCAATGCTGCTAATGAATTAAGAAAGCGTTCGACAAGACTCGGCTGAATGGGTTTATCTACAAACTCATTTACTTATTTTCCAGATTTCATGTCCATCCTCATTCTGTCACATTCGGTTTAAATTTTATTTTCTGTAAAGTTGATGACCAAATATTAGCTCCTATCGTTATGCTAGCAGAGTTATTCCAGTCAGTTTTCCGTCCTAGCACCCAGGGTGTTAATTACTTACATTAACGAGATTATCATTAAATTCCTTAGAAATATTTATAACCGATGATACCACAGATTAGTGGGTCTGGTTGACACCATCCGGTCAAACCAAGACCTTTTTCCAAATTCAGTATTACATACAAGAAGTAACTGTTTTATTGATTTTCTTCCTAATATTATTTGTTAACTATTTGACAATATTGTAGCGATTTTAATATAACAAAATATTATTTCCAATTGATTAAAACGTCCGCGAAATTTAGAAGGTTTTTAAACACCATTCTTTTATTTGTTCTGCATATGAAAAAAATGCATAAATGCATATTTAGTTAAATATTAATCAATGAAGATGCCGCCCCACCCTTTTAAACAAAACGATCTTCACTAACATGCACTTACATTCTATTCGCATACCCCGCAAATAAAATGATGTTCCCTAACATGGAGCTATTTGAATATCTTTCCTCAAACTTAATAATTCAATAAAAGTTATAAGCATTGATTAATTAATATAAGTCATAAGGCAATTATTTATCAAAAGTAATTTTTATTACCGATCCAATGCTGTTTATTACAGTGATAAAATTGTTTGCTTTTTATTAATATTTTAATCAGTGTATTTGATAAAATTTAAATAAAACTATATTTATGTGATCTACAATAAAAATAGTTGGAAACATATGCTAATAGGAAAGACAATTATGAAAGTAATTAACTACAGCTACTTATGAATTCATATTATTAATAATAATAATAATTACCTAAAAATGGAGAAGTGGGTGTGCTAACAGCTGTGCATCCTCTATTATCATCGAGCTTATATCCTGTTTCCAAATCGTTATACATATTCTTATTTCTTTGCAAATGAGGAGATCCTATTCCAGCTGTCCTCACTTCCGTGCAATTTTTGGGCTGACTAGTAGAATTTTTGCGACTTCTGAGAACTTCCAACGGTGGAACCGGCGGTAAGGGTGGTTTCTTAGGAGGTAGAAAAAGATGCGGAGGCGCCTGGTGATTATTTTCATCTCTGGGCGGCAATTTTGGTGGAAATTCGTTTTTATTTGGTGTAGACATTAACGATTGCGAGCGTTGCCTATCTTGATAAACATTTTTCGGAGGCCGCTCGGGTGGTTTGTCCATAGAATTTCTCCTGGGGGGCAATTTGATTTCATTCAATTCCCGCTTTTCTTTTCCTTTGGCGCAACATGAGAAAGTTCCCTTGCGGTCAACGGTCGCGTACTCTATTACATTCGGAGCCTCATAACTATTCCGCCTTGGCAAAGTTCCATTGGAAGGGTTCAATAATTCTTCATGAATATCGGGAGGTGGAGGAATTATATAAGACATTATTTCCTCGGGCGTTAATTCAACTGCGGGTGTTATTTTTTGAGTGGGAGGCTGGATGGTTACACTTGCCAAAAAATCTTCAAGATCTAAATTTTCATGTAGCACTCCTAATTTATTCAATTTTTCCATTGAATCCGCAAAGGATTTCGGTGCTGTGTTGATTGGAATGGGTAAGGCACAGTCGAGTTCGTCGGGCGTTGCAGGCGGTGGTAGCATGGTAAGATCAATAATATCAGGATCGAAAACATATAAATCTTTGATGGAATCCAGATCGCCGTTTGCCTTGCAACTCTCCTTTAACTGCTGCAGGTACGCTCGCAAATCTTGGCTTTCGCTAGCAGAATTATCGGGACTATGCAGACCGAAACTAACTCTCGTATTTTTATTCAAAGTGCCATTATTGTTGTTGTGTTTCGGAGAACTATGCGGCGTATAAATAGAATCGTTATCGCTTTCGGATTGATTAATTTCAGACCGGAGCATTTCAATGGCAGCATTTGTGAAGGAATTCCTAGCCTCATTCTCTTCCTTGCAGCCTTTATTTAATAAAAGCAACGAGTCGCTGTGGTGCAATCTGCCTAAAGCTTCTTCAGTCAACAAGCTATCATTATCACTTTCAATATCAACACTGGTTTCCTGCCATTCACTAACTGAATTTAATCTGGCCAAATGCTGCTGTTCAGACAGATATTTTTCGGAATTTTCAACCAACTGTTGCATTTCATGTACTCTACGCAATACCTCGTCATTTTTAGCTTCTATAATTTCATTGTCAATGCTCAAAACATCTTGGAAGTCATATGATCCCGATCTTCCGTAATAAGAATCTCGTTTTATTTGGTGGTTTTTATTCGTGATAGAGGTATTCATATTGCTATCCAAACTAAGACCCATTGGTGGTTTGCTTTGTCTTCCCATTGTATTGTACAAACCGTTGGTTTTTCTATTAATATTTTGATAAATCGGATGCGTTGCAAAACAAATGGTTTTCACTTGCTGTTGATTGACGTAGCTCCACTTTTCAGGGATTACTTTGTGTTGTGATAAATACGGTGGAGCCAAATCGTCGAGTGGTTCTGATTCCTCTTTATCTACAATTAGCGACTGGCCGGTTGCTAATCTATAGTATCCTTTTAACACTAATACTAATTCGGAGGCGTCGCGCTCTTCTAATGATATGGAGATAACCTGATTGTTTTTTAATTTAATTAATACCGTGTGACTAAGTTCATCTTCTGTTCGTACTTCTATACCGCTAATATCATCGATGTTTGCAATGGGCACGGGCTGGAAAATTTGAACATTAAAATAATTTCTGAAATTAAATTAATTACTTACAACTGAATTCCGGGAGCCGGTAATTTGGCTAATTCCAAACTTAGGACTGACCAATATAACACGTTCCATGACATCGGCTCTCGGACCGGCTGAAAAGCATTTTGCCCCATAGCTGGGCAACTGACCGACCAGATCGAGGTAATGCAGCTTGGCCTGCAAAGCGGTTAATTGCTTTCCGGGACCCGCCATATTCGAGTGTAATTTCAGGAAATGTGCGACTAGTTTTCGCACCTCTTTCCGCTTCATCTTCTCCAGTAAAGAGGCGGGAACAAAACGTTCCAAACCAAATTCCCTCCTGAAACCACAAACATATTAATATATGTGTAATTATTGCTGTAATCCATCTACTACTCACTCGACGGTTTTGACGGTAAGTTTGGCAGCTTGCATGTTGTTCGCGAGGGCATGTTGGTAGACGTGAAGGGCCGCTAATCGTAACGCGGTATCGTATTGCAATTCGGGAGCGAACCTTTCCTGCACCACGTCGTTACAACATTGCGTGAAAAGATAATCGAGTGCGACCAAATCCTGCTGAGCTAGATTGGCCGCGGATATTGGAACGAATGCTATTCGGTAAAGGCAGCGCAGCTTGTGTGCACCCGGCCTGGAAGCGATCTAAAATAAATTGTAATAAAATCTTATTAAATTAGTAGTTAATGTTGCATACTCACTCTGGATAGCGTGTCTGTAGGATCCAATAAAGTAAGCTTATTCCTCTTGAGCGATTTAATGTGTTCTACGACTAAACTAAAATGTTCTGTAGCAGTAAGACACAGTTTGGTTTGCAGCGAAGATACTACGTCGTGTACGGATGTCCATGCGTCGTATTTGAAAGACTTGGTCTGGCCGTTTTCTAGGAAAACTTTCAGGACGTTCGCCATCGGTGGTACACAAATATCACCCAGCGAAAAGGCCGATGGCTGAAGAAAATCAAACAATAATTTTATTATACATCTGCTTCATTATTACAATTATGTAATAATATATTATTATTGTACAATAAGCACTGAGCTGTAATTTAATAAACTTAATTAAAATTTAAAAATGTTTTCAAGTAAACATTAATTTTGACAAATCACTCAAATCAGATTAAACACTGCTCTTGTGCAAAAATTATACTGAAAATTGCACTTGTGCATGAATTACACTAAAAATTACACTTGTGCATGAATTAAATAAATGAAACTTGAGAAATGATGCATAGATCAATGTACAAAAATCGGATTAATTTATATATGCCAGAATTCGA